>BSBN01000316.1:8227500-8317500 GCA_027924645.1 Cunninghamia lanceolata
CAAGCATAACATAGTTGATCTTAGTTCCTCTTGGAACTAGGTCAGCTAAACACAGGATTTCACAAACTATGTGGGATCATCTCTAATTATCTGTGGCTTGGGATAAACACTTGCGCACTTAAACAAAAGATTAATCCAACCATGTATATCATAGCCAATGCAAGGAAACATAAACTCACACCATCGCATAATCATATAAAGCATCATAAAAATCACCTCATAATTAGATTCATAATTTGTATTTTCTATAATCCATCTCAAGATAAAAATGGCATAACAATTCCATAACATAATCTCACAACTAGTATCTCAAATAATATCATAATGCATATCACATGTCAATTCATCATCAGTGAATCAAAAATTGGAATCTATTCTCATAACAACATACTAAACATGACTGTAACATCATAAAATGTCCCCTTGGGGGCTTTTCCCTCATAATGTTTAGCTCCCAGGTCTTTAGTATGCATTTAGGACATTTTAGTTCATATTTTAGCATCCAGATGGAATGAGAGCTAGTTTCCCTAACAAATAGGACCTAGGTGGACCCCTTGAGCTATAACCTACCCAAAATAGTGGGGAGGACTTGGGCGCCCACGCCCTAGTCCTGCCCTATTTTGAGGCAGCCCCAATTTCTGGGTGTCAATTTATGACTGTTAAGAGGTTATTTTTCTGACACGGTAAAGTTTGATTTTTAATATCTTGGCGATAATGCTTGTAGGTGCATTTATAAGCATGTGTAGGCATTTATTTGTAAACTAGATTTCAATTAGATGATCTTTGTGAACTCTAGGCATTCTCAAGGTGATTCAAGGCTTTCTATTGTGTTGCAAGAGCATACTTGTGTGTTTTGTGTGTTGATATTTGTAGATTTGAGCATCAATTCCTTCATGGAATGAAGAGCATCTTCCTCCATGAAAGCTTCACTACAAGGTGACATATCATTCTATTTTATCATTGACTCCTTTGGTTTTTGACCTCCGCCTCACAAGGGCACGCCCTATTTATCTAACAATGGTGTTCGAAGACTTAAGTGTCCTCCAGTGTTTGACTGAGGCAAACCTCTAAACACCACAACCCCCAAACCAAGTCTTGTGATTGCAGGTTACAGGTGTCACATTTAGGAAAAGTGGAGTTGCAAGAAGGCTGGGAAGATATCAGGGATTCAGGATCTGAAGAAAAGATAGATAAAGGAGCACTTTCGAGGCTAGGGCGCTCGCTCCAATGTCCTCTGCAGACTGATTCCAGAAAATAGAAGTTACAAGGTTGATCAGTGTCCGAAGGAGGTCCAGATTCCCTAAAGAAGAAGGTACCTTGGAATTGGGCAATCGCTCCAATGTCCCTGACTATTCTGCTTCGGAACCCAGAAAATAGGTATTATGTAATTTGGTATTTTACTCCTGTCTGCAAGAGCTTTTTCTGTAATTCATTAATTTGTTGTCGTATTTGCGTAATTAGGGTTTTAATGGTCAATTGAGCATAGGAGAAGGAAAAATTGATGATTAATTCCCTAATCCAAGCTTCCTCTCATTTGTAACTAACCTAGGGTAGGATAGTGCTTGCCACTCGACCCTAGATCCTTCAATGTTAGGGTGAAAGAAGGATTTTAACATCTAAACAACAAAGATCAACAAATGCAATTTTATTGTAAACATTTTGGTGAACCTGTGTATTTGAACTTAAATTGCAACTTGTTGAGTGTTTTTCTATAGATTTGGTGTGATTTCATTCATTCATATAGGCATTTAATTTAATGCATTGAGAAAATTTCAAAAAAATTGAAAAATTAGAAAAATAAAATTTTTTTTGCATTGTTGGGCTTACTAAATTGTGTCAATTCTTTCTAATTTTTCCTAATTCATGATTTTTGCATCAGATCTGATTTAAACTAAAGAAAAATACAAAAAATTACAATCTTTCTTTGCATTTTCATCATTTAATTGCTAGGGTTTTGTGGAAATTTTGACAATTTTTAGATAACCTAGTAATTCCAAAATCTAGGGTTTGTAGGTAAAATATTTTATTAGATTTTTATACTGATTTTAGAGGCTCATTCAATTTTACATTTGGCTTTATTCTTTCATTTTACTGTGAATTTGCATTTAAATTTAAATGATTTGCATTTTTACATTGAAAATTTCAACAAAAACTAGCAATTTTGGTGCATTTTCATTAAATTTGCATGGGAATTTTGCATGATTAATCTTGAAAATCATTTTCAAATCTGAGAGTATGTAATTTACATTAAAAATCAGACTTCACATCAGTCACATAGCATTTTGTTCCAAAATCTCAAACCTAGGGCTTCAAAAACAACAATTTTCGCTAAAATCGGCCTTATCGACTCTCCAAACTTGCATTGTAGGTATGTTGTGAAAGATATTTTTTCATTAATTTCCTATTATTAGGGTAATAATTTTCTTCCCCTCATAAAAATCTTCACAACACCCTTTTAACGGGCTCTTGTAGTGAAAATTTGGTGAAAAACTACACATTTTGGCTATTTTTGCCCTAGGGTTTGACCTAGTTTGCACTCCAAATGTGTTGTGATCAATTTTATGGATTGAGGTGACTGATATTACTTATATTATTCTTTTTACCTCCTAAAATTCCTTACAAAACCCATTTTGCTAGGTCTTGGAGTTGAAAAACCGTGAAAAAATTGCATATTTTGCTATATTTTCACTAGGGTTTTACCTTAAGTGGCGTTAAAATTGTGTTGTGTGGGATATTTTAGCACCAAGTGGCTGTTATTGCTAATATTATTTCCTATACATCATAATTTTCCTCACAACACCCTTTTCTATGTTCTTTTGCATTGAATTTTAGTGAAAAAAGTGCCTATTTTGACTTATTTTCACTATATTTTGACTGGGCATTATCTTGGATTTGTATCAAGAGTGTGTTGAGAATGATTACATTGCTGTTTTGGATTGATATCAAACTTATAACTTTCTTCCCTTGACTGAAATCCTCATAGCATCCTTTGTTTCATTCATTTGCATTGAAAAGTATCAAAAAATCAAGCATTTTAGGCTATTTTGCTTTCATCTTTTGCGCCAATTTTTAAAAGCTTTCAAAATATGATTTGGCATTAGTTTGAGCATTAAAGCATAGCCTCTAATCATAACAGCAACAATAGGTTCCATCCTAGACCTTACATGAAAAGAAAGGCTCCTGAACCTGAAATTGTCTTCACTCCTCATGATAAAACAATCGATAACTCTGAAGGACCTCTTTACATCACCATTCAGATAATGGGAAACAATGTGGAGGGAACCCTGATTGATCCTAATTGCATGACTAATGTTATCACTAAAAAATTCCTCTTTTGGAATCAATTAATACAAGGTCCTTATAGCCCTTCGAGCTTGATGATTAAGACACATATGGGAGCTTTAAAGAAACCACTGGGTAAGATATCATTGATAGTAACCGTATTCGAGAAGCATGTTGAGAAATGGTTTGATATTACTCCTGATTCTGATTTTTTTGATATAAAACTTGGAATCCCTTGGTTAAAGGTTATGAAAGCGGTTCCTTCAACTATTTATAAATGTGTTAAATTTCCTTTGAACGGACAAGTGCATGCCATTCATCAAAATACATACAAACCTTTAATTACACAACAACACTTCACATTGGATTACTTTTGTAACAAACATACTAGCAACAAATTAGAGCTACGAATGGACTTTACATTCTTGAGCTATAGAAATTACAAGGCAAAACTATTGCATCTGGCACCTAGTCCTCCTACACAAGAAATGACAAAAGAGAAACAACCTGCATGTGAAGAGAAGTTTAGACCAAAAGGACAAAGTCCCTATGCTAAGGTTCCTCCCCTAAAATCCTTACAGGGATTGGGAGACCATTATCAACAAAAAAATGTTCCACCACAACAATTGAGGTTTGATCCTGGTGCTTCATCTTCTAATTTGCACAAGCCTATGAAAGAGAATAGCCCTATCTTACAAAAGCTAAGTGGTGAAACAAAATGAAATAGAAAAGAAAGAGAAAGGAGAGGAAGACAAGAATATTCTATAAACCTTGCATCTCAACAAGAAAACATCGATCCTAACACTCAACCAAACAAAGACAATCCTAATGATGAACAACATAATGAACAAGATAGGAATTTGGCTATGGTACCATATGTCCCACTATCCTCCATCATTAGGGAATGAGACGATGATGACAATGATTTACTTATAGACAATTTCTAGCCCGGCAGGGGACCTACAGGTAAGTATCTCCAACCCTTTATCTCTCTCGTGATGTGCTTCCCCTGTGATGTGGTATGTGTTATTTTGGCCTCCTAGGATGACCTTGGATTCTCTTGTAAGGTTCAGGATACCAGGAGACTGCCTCTGTTGTGACCTTCTTCTATTTGTATCATCATTCTTCCAAATTGCCTCTCTCTCTGGTTTCATTGCTGTGTGTTGTGTCTTATAGACACAGCGTTGTGGTTGGTGACTTGGGGGCACCCTCCTATGTGACTGTCCCTAAGACACTTGTTTCTCCTCTCTCATTTATTGTTTCCCTTCCTCTAGTGCTTCCATCTAGCAGGCGGATGATGACAAACATTTATACTGATGCAAACCTAGTGTTCCTTTTGAGAGCAATCAAAAAATGGACTATAGTTCCTAATATGATGATGGGGTTGTATATCAGTCTGATGCTTGGCTAGTGAAAGCACTCATACTTTTTGTGTAGTGAATGTTATGATGTTTCTATCACATTTACAAACCTTAACAATATTGTTGTTCCATGCACCTTTGTTTGCCTTTGAATCTAGCCTTGGAAGTACTCAATTTGGAGAGCTTCATGATATAGCCCCTGGTTATCCTCGAACTCTGAATTCATTATATAACCTTAGCTCTTTGTGTGGTTAATCATATGCATTGATGTTGTTGTTTATCATGATATTGTAGACACTAACATGTTTCTTGCAGGGATGTGTTTGTGGGAACATTTGGTGATCATAAAGCACATGTCACTTTCGGGGGGCATGGGCTTTGTGAAAGTTGGTCTTCCCTTGTGTGTTTTCTTCCTACCTTAAGATGCTTGATATCAATAACTGATATCAACCACCTTAAGGTGGGGGCATATATAAGGTAAGTTGTCTGTCATACATGATTAGCAATGTGCTTGTCCTCAGGTGTAGACTAGGGTGATGAGTACTTCCTACATCCTGAGTTTGTTTGCAATCAATCAATCTATCTATTCTGTATACCTTGTTTTCACCATAAGGCATCTCCATGATGCAGGTGGGGTTGTATACTTTTGAGCTCATACCTCCTTTTCACTATAAGGTGTCTCTGTAACATGGGTGGAGTGGTATGCCATGCTTCCTTTTCACTATAAGGCATCTCCGTGACGCAGGTGGGGTTGTATTCTCAAAAGTCCTCTACGGAGGTGGGGAGCGGTTCTGTGACTAACTCAACCCTTAAGTGTGTCTTTGACAATTGTTGTGGCAAAGCCCAGTCATCGGTCTGTGGTTGTAATGTGCCTGAGATGGTGATGAGCCTAGAAATAGGGAAAATACCATCGCTTGTCTACCATGTTTTCTCCATGTCTTCGAGTGTGTCTGTTTGGCGTGTCTGTTACCCCATATGCATCCTACATTTGGGGAAGTTTTGTGTGTCTTGTGTGTGTGTTGCCCCATATATACAAAGACCTGTGCGATGAGTGCATCATGTATTATGGGAGGTTTGTTTACTTTCTAGTACTTGCATTTGCATTTCATATATATGAGAAAAAGAAAAGAAAAGATATCATTTCTATCTTCCATGCATTAATGTGTCTTCTATGCATTAACTGTCTGCTCTGTGTTCTGTGTGACTATTACTGTCTTCTCCATGTTTTGCATGCCTGTTACTATATTTTATGTGATTGGCGTGTCTTCTCCATGCTTTGTGTGTTTACTATGTTTGTGACCTTACTTTAATGCATGTTTGGGCCTTGCATTCATACATACATTAAAGTGGGAGCTAAATGTAATGTCAGAAAATGTCCCCTTATGGACTTTTCCCTTATAAGGTTTAGCTCACGGGTCTTTAGTATGCATTTAGGACATTTTAGTTCATATTTTAGCATCCCGATGGAATGAGACCTAGTTTCCATGACAATAGGACCTAGGTGGACCACTTGAGTTGTACCCTACCCAAAATAGGGGGAGAGGACTTGGGTGCTCGCACCCTAGTCTTGCCCAACTTTGGGGCAGCCCCAATTTCTGGGTGTTAGTTTATGACTGTTAGGAGGTTATTTTGCCAACATGATAAAGTTTGATTTTTAATATCTTGGCAGGAATGCTTGTAGGTGCATATATAAGCATGTGTAGGCATTCATTTATAAACTAGATTTCTATTAGATGATCATTGTGAACTCTAGGCATTCTCAAGGTGATTCAAGGCTTTCTATTGTGTTGCAAGAGAAGACTTGTGTGTTTTGTGTGTTGATATTTATAGATTTGATCATCAATTCCTTCATGGCATGAAGAGCATCTTCCTCCATGAAAGCTTCACTATAAGGTGACATCATTGTGTTTTTATCATTGATTCCTTTGGTTTTTGGCCTCTACCTCACAAGGTCACACCCTCTTTATCTGACAATGGTGTTTAGAGACTTAAGTGTCCTTTGAGGTTTGACTAAGGCAAACCTCTAAACAACACAACCCCCAAACCAAGTCTTGTGATTGTAGGTTACAGGTGTCGCATCTGGGAAAACTGGAGTTGGAGGAAGGCTGGGAAGATATCAGGGATTTAGGATCTAAAGAAAAGATGGACAAAGGAGCACTTCTGGGACTAGGGCACTCACTCCAATGTCCTTCGTAGACTGATTCTGGAAAACAAAAGTTATAGTACTGATCAGTGTTTGAAGGAGGACTAAATTCCTTGAAAAAGTAGGTACCTTGGACTTGGGTGCCCGCTCCAGTGTCCCTGACTATTCCACTTCAGAACCTTGAAAATAGGTATTCAGTAATTTGGTATTTTACTCATGTATGCAAGAGATTTTTTCGTAATTCATTAATTTGTTGTCGTATTTGTGTAATTAAGGTTTTAATGGTCAATTAAGCATAGGAGAAGGAAAAATTGATGATTAATTCCCTAATCCAAGCTTCCCCTCATTTACAAGTGACCTAAGGTATGATAGTTCTCACCACTCAACCCTAGATCCTTCAATGTTAGGGTGAAAGGAGGATTTTAACATCTAAACAACAAAGATCAACAAATCCAATTTTACCCTAAACAATGACTAACCAAAGTAAAAGCATATAGTCTAATAATTCTGCATATCAGGATCAAGAGTCCCCCAAAAGTCTAAAATGTGTCTCCAACAGTAATATGAAATGAGCAAAATAAGGGAGTGAAATAGTAGGCCTCACATCCTCCCCCCTAAGACTAAACTTCCTCTTGCAAGTCGTCAAAGAGGTGAGGATAAAGTGCCCTCAATCTAGGTGCATCCTCCCATGTCACTGTGACTTCATCGTACCTATCCCACTAAAAACTAACCTAGTCCAGCTCGCGACCTCGAAGGCCCAGTGTCTGATGAGCCAATATGTGAATTAGCTCCAAAGCCAACTGTCTGTCTGCCTCTACTTATAGAGCACTCCAATCCAATACATGAGATAAATTAGATATGTAATGCCGCAAAACAGATACATGAAAAACATCGTGGATGCGTGATAGGCTAGGTGGTAAGGCTAGATGGTAGGATACTAGTCTTATCCCCTCTAAGATCTCAAAAGGTCCAACAAACCATGGTGCAAGCTTAGAGCCTTTTCCATAACGGATTGAACTCTTGTGGGGCTGCACTCTCAAGAATACTCTATCCCTGACTGAGAAGCTTTGATCTAATCTCTTAGCATCAGCATACTTCTTCTATCAATCCTGTGCCTCTTGAAATCTTTGTCTAATCAAGGTCACTTGCTGCTACATAACCTATACCAGCTCCAGCCCAATAGAAACCTTGTTCTCTATATGGTCCCAACTCAACGGTGTCCTGCAACGTCTGTCATACAAGGCCTAAAAAGGAGGCATACCCAATGAGCTGTGATGCCCATTATTCTAGGCAAACTCAACTAGACACAGATACTCCTTCCATCTAGACTGGTGATCCATAACATACATACGGAGCATATCCTCTAGAACCTGATTCACCCTCTCTATCTGTCCATTTGTCTCAGGGTGATATGTTGAACTAAAGTTGAGCTATGTACCCAATGCCTACTGTAATGCCCTCTCTAAAAGGCTGATGTGAACACTGAGCCTCTGTCAGAAATGATACGCTGAGGTACTCCATGTAGTCTAACAATCTCATCCAAGAATACTCTCACCACTGATGGTGCATTGTATGTTGTGTGTACAAGTGAGAAATATGCCACCTTGGTCAACTTGTCAACCGTCACCATGATGGTATCCTGGCAGTGAGATGACATAGGTAGACCAACAATGAAATCCATGGAAATGGTGTCCCATTTCCACTCAGGTATCTCATGAGGGTATAAAAGACCTACTAGATGCTGTTGCTCAGCCTTGACCCTCTGGCACTCAAGGCATTGAGCAACATGCTCTGCAATATCTTGTCTCATACCTGCCCAATGGTACAACTATCGCAATTTGGCATGCATCTTCTTCACCCCTGGGTGTGCTACACAGGGTGCTCTATGAGCCTCTGAAAGAACTACTACATGTAGGTCACCTACACGGGGTACATAGATGCGATGTTGATGTTTACGTAACCCATCTGCCTAAAGGGAATATCCTACAAACTTGCCCATAAGGGACCTCTATGACTGGATCTCCTGCTACACCTCAAGAAACCACTCATCCTCAGACATGTGTTGTATGATGCACCCTCTCAAGTCCACACTCAAGGTCAAGGTTAGGATCTTGTGGCACATCTGACTCAATGCATCAGTAACCATGTTCTCATTCTCTTTGATGTAGTGGACATCAAATTTGTACTTGCAAAGAAACTTCATCTAATGCCACTAGTGGGTGTTCAAATTTGGTTGCGTGAATATGTACTAAAGACTGTGGTGATCCAAATGCAGCTCAAAGTGATGACCCAGTAGGAAGTGTCTCTAATGAACCAGAGCATGAACCACTACTGCGAACTCTAAATCATGAGTAGGGTAGTTTAGCTCATGGGTCTTAACTTTTACGACTCATACATGATCACTCTACCACCCTCCATAAGCACGACTCCCAAACCCTCAAGTGATGCATCGGTACAAAACATAAATTCTTCTACTGGATCAGGAACCACTAAGATGGGAGCGCTGGTAAGACGCTCCTTAAGGACCCCTAAGGCTCTATCATACTGTTCAGCCCAAGTGAAGCTCTTCCCTTTTTGCTAAAGGGAAGTGATGGGGTGTGCTATCCTGGAGAAGCCCTCTACAAATCTATGGTAATACCTAGCTAACCCCATGAAACTCCTGACCTCTATCACACTGGTGGGTGCTGGCCAATCCCTGATAGTCCTGATCTTTTATGGATCTATGAAGATACCATCACAAGACAGGATGTGCCCCAAATATTGTACCTCAGATCTAAAAAAGACACACTTCACCAAGTTGCCATAAAGTCACTGCTCTCACAAGCACTGCAAAACCTGACGTAAGTGCTCCTCATGCTCCTCCTCGGTCCATTAGTAGATCAAAATATCATCAAGGAAAATGATCATGAACTGATCCAAGTACGAAACACCCCATTCATGAGACTCATGAACACTGCAAGGGCGTTCATCAAGGAAAAGGGTACCACAGTGAACTCATAGTGGGCATATCAAGTCTGGAAAGTGGTTTTATGGATGTCCACCTCTATGATGCACAACTAGTGGTAATCAGACTTCAAGTCTATCTTAGAGAACACTCTGGTTCCTTGCATCTTGTTGAAAAGATCATCAATCATAGGCAGAGGATAACGATTCTCCACCGTCACCTTATTAATCTGCCTATAATCCATGCACAAACAAAGAGACCCATCATTCTTCTTCATGAAGTTGACCGGTGCAGCCCATGGTGAAACACTAGGTCAGATGTACCCCTTCTCAAGCAACTCATCCAACTACAATTTGAACTCCATGAGCTCATATGTGGTCATCCTGTAGGGTGTACGAGACACTAGCTTGGCACTTGGCACTAAATCAATGTGGAAGTCTACCTCTCTGCAAGGTGGCATACCTGGTAACTCTGGTGGAAAGACATCGACAAATTCCCTCAAGATAGGATGATCATCTAAAGATGCCTCAGGCTCATCCTTTGATCTGTCACTAACTGTGATGGCAAACAACTAACATCCCTTCTGCATGCATCACTTAAGCTACTAAATGGATATCATAGAAATTATCGTGGGCTTCTAAATGCCCACTACCTTGACAGACATGCCATGATCATCTACACAACTAATCACCTTTTGGCAACAATCTAGCTTGGCTCTATGAGCTGCAAGCTAATCCATGCCTAAAAATACACCATAGGATTCTAAAGGGATAACCCTAAGGTCGCATACTATAGTGAAGGCCCCCAAAGATATCTCACAATCCTAAACCAAAGCATCTATTGACATCTTAGCCCTAATGGCCAACTCAACCTCCCACCTATCGCCCTGCCTAGAGGCCACCAGCCTGCAATGCTCCACTTACGATGGAGATATAAATGAATCAGTAGCACCAGAGTCAAATAAAATAGCAATGTGGACATCCCCAATCATACCTTCTGTCTTGATCACTAAGGCCTAGAAGTTGGCCTAGCGGTTATCAACCACTGTAAACATATGGTGGGACTTATCCACATCTCCTAATGTCTGCTCTAATCCTCCTGTATGAGGCTATCCCCCTGGCATATAGCCCTGTGGACACTGTCTGGCTAAATGTCCTACCCCACCACAAACTTAGTATGGGCCCCGAGCTTGTACCTTTCCAGTCTATGTCCTACTACTCTGCTACTGTCCAGTCTAACCTGTGGACCCCTGAGAACCTCTGTATGACTGCTATGACCTAGTGGGTCCCATAGGTGGTCCCTGCTATCACTGATCCCTATGTAGGTCCTGCTACTGCCAACCATGATTTTGTCCTCCCTGTGCCCTCTGGTGGGGCCTAGACCTCTGCTGATACTGCTACTACTGCTATGGAGGCCTAGGAGGTAACGGTGCAAAACTAAACCCTCCTCTCTGTGGTGGTGGTGGTCAGCAAAAATTTTGTTGTTGCTGCTGGCTACAATCCTGAAACTGAGGACGTGAACTTTGACCTCATCCCTAAAACTCCTCTATGAAGTATGCCTTCTCGACAACCTCACTCAAGGTCTGGGGGTCTGCCATGCATATTGGTCCTAATATCCCATGATTCAAACCTTTGATAAATTTGTGAACCAAAATTTCTTCATCATGGAGATACTCTGCATAACGTGACAACTCAGTGAATCTACTCATCAATCTAATGCTACATGTAATGGTTTGATAGATAACGCACATTAAAGTGCTCAATGAAAGAGTATCCAAAGATAAGCAGCACTTGCACTCCTCAGTGTGCCAGCATGTCACTACTGCATCTCTCAAAAGGTGAACTGCCACATGTGCCTTTGTGTTGCCCTCGTAAGGACGCAACACAAAATACCTGTCTAAACTAATAAGCCAAGCCTCAGCCTTAGCTCCCTCTGTGGTCCCTGCAAAGGTGGTGGATTCAACCTAAGTAAATCCCTGATGGGGTCCCCTCAGTCTCCTTTTCCTCTAATAGGCTCATCCACACCATAATCATAAGGCCTGTGATAAACCTACTCTATCCTCATAGCCTCCTCTCACCTCGTATGATGCAGAGGGCTCCTACTACGAGCTCTGTAAGCTAAACTAACCTTATCCGCTATGGTTTCAGGTATCTCAACATAAGGCTCAACAAGTAGTGCCACTCGTGGTTAAATGCGGGGCTTGACACGTGGCTTTGGACATAACTCAGCACGCAGCTCCTCACATGGCTCCTCTTGTGGATCAATGTGTGGCTCAACACGTGGCTCTGCAACAACCGATGGTAACCTCTCTAACACTGCTTACAATTCCTATAGGATTTGTGGTCTGATATCAAGTGCTAGTGGTGCCTGTGGTGCTGGCAGTCCCTAACCCTCGGCTGAAGACTCATTCTATATCTCTATGGATGTAGTGTTATGTGAACGCACTCATCTAGTCCGGGGAGGCATCCTACAAGAACAAGGTAATCACAAATCAATCAAAAATGTAGAATAACTAATGTGCCCAAACAAGCCCAGTGATTAAACTTGGGCTCTGATACCAAATTTCATGCCCACATTTCCCATGCGGTCAAAACACACAACACATGTGTCATGTCCACATTTATCATGTGGTCATGACACAAAATATAAAAAAAATCCATGCATTCCTAGAAACCCCCTCGCACGCGTTAGCATGCTTGATGAAAATATGCATAAGGCATAAACATGTCAATCGAAATCAGGGTAGTGAGATCGCATGCACAATCCCCTACATGATGATGGTCAACTAAGGGGGTCAATGCAACATAAGAAGTGTCGCCACTAGGGTTATGATCAATTGATGAAACCCTAAGTTATCCTAAGTGAGTGATGGGATTTTGATACGAGTCACAATAAAAATCCTAATTCTAGAGCATAAAATAATTAAATAACTACTTCACTAAAACATTAAGTTTGCAGAAACATAAAAATATTACTCATCGCAAGGGTTAAGTCGCCAAAGGAAATTAACCCTCATTCTCAGAAAAATCTGGCAGCATAACACCTCTAGAGCGTGTATAGGAATTATTCTAACAATAAATTTATAATCAAAGGTTCCCTAAGCTTGCTAAAATTGATTAATTTTAAGAAAATTATGCTAGGGATGTTAGTCATCATACTAAGATTCTCTAGTTGATTTACTAGGTAAAATAGATTTAATAACCTCCTTCGATTAAATCCCCACATACAGTTAATTAATTTGAATCGATTTAGAAAAAAGTAAAGTTACATTAAATAAATTTCAAAGGACAACTTACAAGAAAATTAAACCCCAAATCTAAATAAATTAAATCAATGTCTTCCCACTAGCTCAATTAATTAAACTCTCGATGAACCAATACAATTAATTAGTAGAATTCATCCCTAACCTATAAACACATGAAATAACATTTAACAAATTAAAATTACTAAAATAAAACCCACTCTTAAATAAATCTTCCCCTTTTTCCCCATGAAGTCAAAGCATCACAATTAAAATGAATAAAAAGAATGAAAATTCCCTAAGTCAAAAAGGAAGGGAAAAAAAATAAAAACTATTTTAAATCATCTTGCCCTAATAGACTCTCCTAATATATTACTTTCCCTATGGAAAGAATAGAAGAAAACCTAACCCTGTACAAAAAATCTCCTATTTTCTTTTTCTCTACAATTGTTTTCTCATTTCTTTCTTCTTTGTTTTGTAGGTCTGGGTTATGGCAGCCATGGAAGCCAGCCCACGTGGTATACTCCATGAGTATATACCTAAGGGAAACCCTTATTTTTTTAAAAGGTATATATATAAGTCTGTTGCAGGTGTGCAAGCCGAATGACTGACCACAGAGGAGCGACAAACCAGGGAAAGGCGCCGCTGCCATAGATCCAAGCACATATTTCATTATATAAAAACAAATAGTGACAAAATGAAATTTCTAGAGAGTTTCATTTTGTATTAAGAGGGGGATGTGGGGGGCGGATCCCATCCACTACCCATCGAACAGTGGGTAGTGGGTGGGGTGCACTCCCCACCCAATGCCATAGCCGCCGCTCTAAGGAAAACGCAGGGTGTGTAAAAAGAATGGTGGGGGATTCGAACCCCCCCACCACTACATTTGGCTTAAAAAAAAAAAAACACTTTGTTTAATAAATTCGGTGCTTAAGATCTAATATATATAAATATTTTTCTTAACACATTTTATAATGTAGTGTATATATATATACTTTATTTACATAGTCAGCTAACAATGAGTTATATATATATATATATATATGCATTCATTACAACATATAAAACACAGACCATTATTTTTCCGCCAACAAAATTTAATCATTTAATCAGTATAAATAATTTCTCACATACTCAAATAGGTCAATCTTTTTTTTGTAAGATTCTAAAGATGATAGGTAGATAAAAGAAATACAAAAGTATATAGATTTTCCAAGGCATACTATTTAAAAAAAAAAAAACTTACCACAACTATACCTTACTTTTTTTTCTTTACATTAATTAAAAACAACAATGTATATATATTTTTGTTGAACAACATTTAAAGGTTAAAAACAACCTATGTAGATTTTTTTGAAATTAAACAACATACAAATATATTTCATTTTCTTGAAAACACATGCTAGTGAGAACCAAAAATAAATGTATATTTTCTCAACCATATATCAAGGAGATTATTACATTGTTATAACTTCAAAATAGAGCAAACACAAAGTAGAAGAATTTAAACTTTACATAGTAAGAGAGAGTATTTTCTCTCTTTCATTTTGACAAACTACACAAAGTCCAATCTTGGCCAAGCCTCTCAATAGCCAAAATAACAACAATGAACAAAACTTTAAAATGCTCCTCCTCCAAAACTTCAAAACCAAAAATATCACCTGTAAGAAATAAACAAGAAGGAGGGGAAACAAGCCACACATTACCACTCTCCTCCCTATCATAGACTCACTAATGAGTCACCCCCAAGCTTGGAGGTCATCCACACACAAGGAATCTTCACAACACATCACAACAAAACACAAAACCAATAAAACATGAATAACACCCATGGTTTACACAACACAAAACTCATAAAAATGAGTTTGAAGGGGTAGGGGAGTGGACATCATTCTAGTCAAGAGGCCACTCCAATATCTCAAAAATAAACTCAACACCAACAAGGCCTCAAGCCCAAGTATTTATACCAAGAATCACATATATTTCTCCATGGCTCTAAAGCCATACAAAATACTCATACTCATAGTCTTCCCCTCAAGGCCAAAATACCAAACCTAGGAGGGTGACCTCAAGGAGGTTCAATCCTCCCTCACCCCACACATGTTGAGTATTTTCTCCAAATGGAGAGGCTCTTACAAACAGCCTCAAAAAACCCACAACAACAAAATACAAAAACACACACCAACAAACACACATGTAAAGTAAAATACATAAGGAAAGGCATCAAGCTTTGAATCCTATCATAAATAGCCCAACAAGAAAGATAGTTGAAATAGAGCCTTTCCAACTCTACCTCCAAGTCCCTCTCCAAATGTGCCTCCAAATATCTCTAACTCTCTCCCCAAATTCAAATAAAATGAAAAATGTAATGAAATCAACAACCCTCTCCCTCTCTTCAAGAGGGATTAAAATAGGCTCTCTTCATAAGCCTTGAGGAATGAGAAGGTGACACATGTCACCTTCTCCTTCCTCCTCACATCCACTTGCAAACTTCATGGAATGTGGGGTGTCACCTTCTCATTCCTCCTCACATCCACTTGCAAACTTCATGGAATGTGGGGGTGACACATGTCACCCTTCCATTCCACCAAGGGTTGCCCCCTCCCCTTGTTCTCTCTGACACATGTGGGAGAGAAAGGTGGAGACCAAAAAGGATGTGAGTACAACAAGTGCCCCAATCCAATCCTCTCATGAAAGCCCACAAAACCCCAAGTTACTCTCACCAAGGTGAGAGAGCCTTGGAGTTGGGTCCTCCACAATTAGGGGTCTTGAAGACTGCCCAAGCCTTCAAGAAAGGTACCCCAAAGTTTTGAATGAGGTGTGGATAAGGTTGAGTGTTTGACCCAACCTTCCACTCCTCCCCAAACTTCTATTTTCGTCACTTTACTTCAGGGTGAAGTTTAGGTGACCAAATGGAAGTTATCCTAGGGTTAGATAAGCTCAAATGGTCCCTACACCCTAGGGGTACAACCCAGGGTCACTTTTAACTCAATTTGAGAACCTTAGGCTAAGTAAAATCACATGAAAAGGGGTCACAAAAAGAAAAACTCAAAATGAAATCAATTAAACATTACACCTTTACAACACCAATGTAAAATCATTGAAAATATGTAAACCTAGCCCAAAAGACACCTTACACAACATTACAAAAATTCATCAAGCATAACACAGTTGATCTTGGTTCCTATTGGAACTAGATCAGCTAAACATGGGATTTCACAAACTGTGTGGGATGATCTCTAATTATCCGTGGCTTGGGATAAACACCTGTGCACTTAATCAAAAGATTAATCCAGTCATGTATATCATAGCTGAAGAAAGGAAACATACACTTACACCATCGTATAATCATATAAAGAATCATAAAAATCACCTCATAATTAGATTCATAATTTACATATTCTCTAATCCATCTCAAGATTAAAATCGCATAACAATTCCATAACATAATCTCACAACTAGTATCTCAAATAATATCATAATTCATATCACATGTCAAATCATCATCTGAATCAAAAATTAGAATCTAGTCTCATCACAACATACTAAACATGACTAACCAAAGTAAAAGCATATAGCCTAATAATTATGTATATCAGGATCAATAGTCCCCCAAAATTCTAAAATGTGTCTCCAACAGTAATATGAAATGAGCAAAATAAGGGAGTCAAATAGTAGGCCTCACATATAACTCATATATTTCTATGGGCTAACACCCACCATGGTTTTTCCCTTTTAGGGTTTTCCATATAAAAATTTAGTGTCTACTGTGTTGGATGTGTGATTGTGATTAAGTTTATGGTTTCATGCTTTCATGGTTAAATCTAATTATAAGTAATTAAGTTGTTGATGGTTTGATATTCATATGAAGCTTTTTTTTTTTGACAACTAATTGAACCCCCCTCTCAATTGTCTGGTGTATTTCAACAATTGGTATCAGAACAAGGTTCCTCAGTGGTAAGCCTAACAGCTTGAGCTAGATCCAGGATGTCTTACAAGAAGAAGGCTCTGCAGTTTGATGGGACAAATTATGCAACTTGGAAGATTCACATGAAAAGACATCTACTTTGTATTGGTTATAAAGTATGGCAAGCGACATAGATTGAATATACCATCCCAGAAAATGGTCTGACAACTGAAGATGAAGTCAAAGAATATGAGGTAAATATAAAAGCTAGAGATGGTCTTTTGAGTGCATTGACTGACTCTGATTTAACAAAGGTCGTGGATTATGAGTATGCTAAAGAAGTCTAGGATAAGTTGAGTAATATGTATGAAGGAGATGATTCTATAAAGAGTACCAAATTGCAGGGACTGAAGCTAAATATGAAGATCTTAAAATGGGAGAAGATGAAAACATAACATCGTTCATGCAAAAGGTTGATGAACTTGTTACTGGAATCAAAGGTATGGGAGGAACTGTTGATGAAACTAAAGTTTTGACGAAAATTCTTAGGTCATTGCCCAAATCCTATGCTCACAAGGTAGCTACAATTGAACAAATAATGACTGTGAGAAAGATTAATAAAGATCAGTTGCTTGGTAAGATTATAGCTTTTTAAATGAGAGAGTTTGGTGATGCTTTGCCAAAAGTAGAAACTACTTTCAAAGCCAGTACTTTAGAAATTATCTCTAGAGTAGAAAAGGACAAGGTAGAACTTAATGATGAGCTTGGTGAAATTGAAGCCAACTTTGTTGATAGACTACAAAGAGGTTTCGGTAAGTTCAAAGGCAAACTACTTTTCAGATATTTTTCACATGGTAAAGTAGGTCATTATGCTTCTAGATGTCTTGAAAGAATTGAAACAAATAGAAAAAGATTTTAGAATAGACCTAGAGCTCCAAAGAAATGCTACTATGTTAGAGATTTTGATGATGAAGGTGTGACGGATGATGCATCTGATGATGCTAGTACTAGTGCAAATGAATGCTTGTTTATTTCTATTAAAGAAGAACTTGTGTCTACTAATCCTGCTAGCTATGTGAAGGAAGAAAAACCAGTGGAAGAAAGTGCTTTGGCTGTCCAGGTTGAGAAAGATAAGGACAAATGGATTGTTGATAGTGGATTCTCACATCACATGACCAGTGACAAAAGTAAGTTTGTAATTTTGGAAAAATATGATGGAGGACTGGTTATGTTTGGAGACAATGCAGCTAGTAAGATTTGTGGAAAAGGACCTATTTCATTTGATGGAAACCATAACACTAACAATGTTCTCTATGTGAATGGTTTAAAGCATAATCTTTTGAGTGTTGGTTATATGTGTGACAAAGGTTATGATCTGAGATTCAAAGACAATGGATGCAAGATAAGGAAAGATCTGGAACTGTGATTGCTACTGGTAAGAAGACCAGAGGTAACATCTATAAATTAAGAGGAACTAATTATTGGGTAAAAGCAAGAAGTTAGGTCCACATATAGGGGAAGTGTCGTGCAAAAAAAAAATCCTGACAGGAACGGGTACCCGTTTTAAAGAAAATAGGTACCCGTTTAAGAACGGGCACCCGAGCCTAGAACGGTACCCGTTTTAAAATGAGTACCCGTTTCTAAAAACAGTAAAAAATAAAAACAGGTACCCATTTTTGTTTTTTACTATTTCTGGAAACTTTCTAAAAATAGTAAAAAATAAAAACGGGTACCCGTTTTTTTTTTTACTATTTTTAGAAACAGGTACCTGTTTTTTTTTTTTACTATTTTAGTTTTCTATTATTTTCTAGAACGGGTACCCATTTCTAAAATTTTAAATTTCATACCCACACTTTTGGTTTCGTTTTAGGCTCAGGAAAGGCATGGGTAGCCGACCTTGAGCCTTAGACCTGCAAGTATTTCTCTAAGTATAGAACCAGAGGAAAGATTGACTTCACCTATATGGCTGATGACATTTTTTTCTGAATTTTTTTACGAAATTAAAACCCATTACAGATCATAGTGTCTAGTTTTCAAATATATAATTTTTTTTTGGATTGGACTTGTTTTTCTATTTATTATTTAATTTATGAGCAAAGTGGTCTAAAAACTTGAAATGACAGGTGTTTGTATTTTTTAATAACTTTTAATTTTTAAATTTTTTTTAAAAAAAATTATATGTCATCAATCTACACATCATTCTTTACACAATGAATTTTTTTTTTAAATTTTATGAATTTTTTTGCTCAAATTATGTTGGCCGTACACGAGGGGTTTTCAAAAGTATCAATTAGGCCTAATAAAAAATTAATAAAAAAAAATTATTTGGAAAAAAATTATAAAAAAATATCCTCATCAAACTTCATTGTACTACACATCTTTTTCCAAAAGGATTTTGAAAAATAATTTTATTTAGGTCAAATTATGTTGGCCGTACACGTGCATGGTATGGTTAAAAAAAAGTGACTTTTAAATAGTGGTTTTTAGAAATGCCTATTGAAAATTAATTTGTATCATCTGAGTATTGAAAAAAATTACATATTTGGAAACTAGACTCCGAGTACTACATTTTATATTTAGTGACTTTTTTAAAGATTCCATATCTAAGTGCTTCAAATTTTAAGGTCAAATGTGACAAATTCTAAAAATAAGGGAAAACACTTCCACTTTTTGGCCAAAAAGTGGACCCAACTTCTTGCACTTACCTTATTTCTATTTATTAGCCCAAGAAGATGAAAGTTGGTTGTGGTATAGAAGGTTGTGTCATATAAATTTTGATAATATGTTAAAGATAAGTTCAGGTCAGACTATAAGAGATTTACTAAAACTTGTGAAACCACCCAATACTATTTGCAAGAAATGTCAGTTGGGGAAGTAGACAAGAACAAGTTTCAAGAGTAAAGAGCAATTTTTTGCCAGTTTGCTAGATCTAGTTCATATAGATCTATGTGGTCCTACAAGGATATGAAGTCTGCAAGGTGACAGGTACTTCATGTTGCTTATTGATGATTATTCTAGAATTACTTGGGTTACTTTTCTAAAAGACAAATCTGAAGCCCTAGAGAAGTTTAAATCCTTCAAAGCAAAGATAAAAAATGAAATAGGACTGAAAATCAAATGCTTGAGGTCTAATAGAGGAAGTGATTTCACATCAAATGAATTCAACATTTTTTGTGAAGAGAAAGGAATAAAAAGACAGTTGTCTGCACCTAGAACTCCTCAGCAAAATGGAGTTGTGAAAAGGAAGAACATGATAGTTCAAGAAGATTTCAGAACAATGATGAAGGAAGGAGGCCTACCGGAAGTTTTTTAGAAAGAAGCTATACACAGTGTTATGTACATTCAAAACAGAGTTCAAGTGAAAGGTAATGGCACTAAATCCCACTATGAATTGTGGTATGGATGAATTCCAATAGTAAGATACTTCAAAGTCTTTGGAAGAAAGTGCTATATTAGAAGAGATGAAGACTTAGGGAAATTTGATCCAAGATGTGATGAAGGAATCATTCTTGGATACTCTACCAGGAGTTAGGCTTACTAGTACTATAACAAAAGGTTGAAAAAAATTGTGGAGAGTGCAAATGTGAAGGTGGATGAAGGCTAAGGAAAAACATTAGTTCAGAGTGGCTATGAGTTAGATGAACCTACTGATATAACTTATGAAGAAAAAGTTGAACAAGAAGACAATCAAAGTGAAGAGGAAAAGGCTCTAGAAATTGCTAAGACTCCCAGATATGTAAGAATCAATCACTCTGATGATCAAATTATTGGAGATAAAGAGAAAGGAGTACAGAAAGGAAAAGAGCTCAGAAGAACAAGTGAATTATTGTTTGCTCTCTATAGTTGAACCAAAAACTGTGAATGAAGCTTGCAATGGTGAAAATTGGGTTAAGGCAATGTAAGAGGAACTAATACAGATAGAAAAGAATGAAACTTAGGAATTAGTTCCTAGACTTACTAACAAAAATGTTATTGGAACCAAATGGGTCTTCAGGAATAAGATGAATGAAAATGGAGAAGTTGTAAGGAATAAAGCAAGGCTTGTGTACAAAGGATATTCTCAAATTGAAGGGATAGATTTTGAAGAGACTTTTGCTCTAGTAGCACGGATTGAAGCAATTAGAATGTTTTTGGTATTTGCAGCTCACAAAGATTTCAAAATGTATCAGATCGATGTGAAGTCTGTATTCCTAAATGGGGAGTTAGAAGAGGAAGTCTACATTGAGCAACCAAAAGGATTCCAACTATCAAATCAAGGTGATATGGTATGTAGGTTGAAGAAAGCATTGTATGGACTCAAGAAAGCTCCTAGGGCCTGGTATGCTTGAGGTTGGATAAGTACTTATTACAATTAGGATTCAATAAAGGCACTATTGATAGTAATCTTTATTTCAAGATTAATGGTGATCAAATTTTGATTGTTGAAGTCTTTGTTGATGATATCATCTTTGGTGGAAATCAAGGTATGTGTATGAAATTTGCTAGTGAAATGCAGAAAGAGTTTGAGATGTCTATGTTTGGTGAGATGAATTTCTTTTTGGGTCTGTAAATCAATCAATCAGATAAAGGAATCTTCATATCTCAGTCTAAGTATGTGAAATAGTTGTTAAATAAGTTTGGGATGGAAGACTCTAAACTGGTATGTACTTCCATGGTGACTTACTGTAAATTGAGCAAAACTGATGAATCACCTAGGACTAATTAGAAAAAGTACAGATCCATGATTGGAGGATTACTTTATCTAACTCAAACCAGACATGATATTATGCATGCAGTTTGTCTTGTTGCAAGATTTCAAGTTGATCTAAGAGAATCACATGTGATGGCAGTAAAGAGAATCCTGAGGTATTTAAAAGGCACTCCAGATCATGGCTTATGGTATCCAAAGGATAATGATTTTACTCTTAGTACTTATACAAATGCTGATTGGGCAGGAGATGTTGATGATAGAAAAAGTACAAGTGAAGATGCTTTCTGTTTGGGAAATAGATTGGTTTCATGGTTGAGCAAGAAGCAAGATTCAATATCTTTATCAACAGTAGAAGTAGAGTATATTGCAGCAGCATGTTGTTTTACTCAAGTGTTATGGATGAAGCAGACTTTGAAGGATAGAAGAATTGTTTATGAAGATCCAATTGCAATCTTGTGTGACAATACAAGTGCCATAAATATTTCTAAGAATCTAGTGATGCACTCAAGAACAAAGCATATATCTATAAGGTATCACTTTTTGAGGGAAAAGGTGATAGAGAATGAAGTTAGGTTGGAGTATGTGTCCACAAAGGATCAGATTGTAGATATTTTCACTAAGCCTCTACCTAAAGATACTTTTGAGTATCTCAGGGAAAAATAAGGGTCATTACCCCTCCAACTCTGAACTAAGATGCAAAGGAATGCATCAGTCCAGTGGTACCTGTTATCAGAAAAATTAGATAATCAAATGAATAATAAAAACCCAAAACATCAATAGAATGTGCATGCAAAAGGAGATTTTAAATGAAAGAGAAATACTCACAACCTTTTACCTTGCAATTTACATTGTTCACCTATTCTTTCTTGATCTTTTGGTGATGAAGATGGCCCTCAGGAACCTTGCTTCCTTGCTTTGATTCCTCAAGATGAAAAAGAGAAATGGGTCGGATACTTGTTGTGTTGAAGATGAGCTTCAACACAATATGTAATAGATGATATATGAAGTGATGTGATAGTGGGGGTGCCAATGGTGTGCTATAGATTCTACGGCATAAGTTTACTCGAAGGTTGGATATGAAATGAAGAAGAAGAGGGTTGTATTTATAGAGTTGTGTGAGAGAAGATCAATGGTGGAAAAGAAATAAGAAGATCAATGGAGGAGAATGTTCAAGAGAACTTGCACGAATAGAAGGACATTTGTCATTCAAAAAGAAGCTTTGTTGAGTTAACTACTTTGTTGATGAGGATGAGTTTTCATTTTCCTAAATTAGAATATATTTTTCTAATTTAAGAGGTTTGTTGATAGCTTTAAATCAGTTAACTCAGCTTTTTCTTTTGTATGACAAGAATAATTTATTCTTAGAAGATTTGAAGATTTTTTAGAAGATAAGAAAGCATAATTAAATAAATAAATTTATTTAATTACTTGTAGATAATTTTTGAAGAATAAATTATAAAATATTTAAATATATTTTATTTTTTGGAGATTTAA
Source organism: Cunninghamia lanceolata (assembly GCA_027924645.1). NCBI lineage: Eukaryota > Viridiplantae > Streptophyta > Pinopsida > Cupressales > Cupressaceae > Cunninghamia > Cunninghamia lanceolata. Next base: position 8,250,563 of record BSBN01000316.1, read on the forward strand.
TTTAAATAAATTTGCATTTTATTTAAATTTGGAAGAATGAAAGATTTAATTAAATAATTAAAATTATTTAATTATTTAGAAGAATAAAGTTGATATAGATGAAATTAATTAAATAGGAGAAAATGAATCAAATAAATAAATAAATTTATTTATTTATTGATAGAGGAATATGAAGATGAAATAAATATTTAAAATATTTATTTAGGTAGAGTCATGTCATTTTTAGGTGTATATATTTTGCCCCTCTTTGATGCAATGTGTTTTACCACATTGTTTCAAAGAATAAGAATTTTCGACAATGATACATGTCCCAGTTTGCCCCTGGTACAAGTTTAATGATAGGATGCCCCCTCGGGAGATTGGACAAGAAGACAGAAGAAAGCGTGAGATGGACAATCTCATAAAGAAGAAGGTGAAAAGTAGGTTAGGATAGAGAAAAAATAGGACATGGTTCGGAGAAACAGATATCAGAAGTAGTCGTAGTTGTCACATAGTCAGCTATGGTTCACTTGCTATATATAGGAGTTGGGTCCATAAGATCTATTCATTTGCACACTTGTCCTTAGTTGATTAGTCTTGGAGAGCTTAGGAGAGTATGGGAGCTAGAGCAGTCGACAGAGATATGGATATTCTACGCGAGGAGCACCGGTTTGAGCGAGTTCGATGGTTTGATCAGCGAGTCGAGGCAGGACCACTAGTATGTAGTTTGTCAAAACTCGCTAAAAGTCATTATTTAGGTCAATAAATGCTTAGGAAAAAAAGATAGGATAGATGCACCAAACTGCAGTTTGGCACATGTGAGCCCCAAAATGGCGCATATGCTGCGAAGTTGTGCATCTGAGAGATCTTATGGCATATATGATAGTTGTGCGCATATAGCCTATGAATTGGCACATCCATTGGGGAATGGCGCATGTGATACTAGAAGCAGCGCATGTTCCAGAACAGTGCATACACATCAAGGATTGGTGCATTCATAGTGAAGCGGCGCATATGATATGGATCGATGCATTTGCCACCTGGATTGGTACATTTGAACTACGAAAATTAGTTGACTTAGAGAAATTAACCCAATTGGCACCTTGATCGATGCGTTAATTGATAAGCAATCTCAGAGATTGCCGAGGATCTAGTCAAGAGATGATATGTTATTTTGATTAATTTGATATGTTAAGTCAATGATAGGATAACTTGATTGCTTTGAGTAGGTTTGCTTGGTTATGGATTTATTTGATGCTATGCTTTGCTTGGTTGCAGGAGGATATTTGGGATACCCTAATGTCACGAGAGCAGTTCCCTTTGCCATTGTTACATCAATATATGTTGACAGAGATTGACCACAAGGCTCTTGGTGTAATGGGTTTGCACTACATTTGCTTCATGCCCGAGGTTCGCATGAACTGCGGGTTGTTGAATATAATGGTGTAGTGATTCCACAGTGAGGATGGGACATTCCATCTACTGACTGGGGAGATGGCAATCACTCTAGAGGACATGTATAGGATTTTGCACCTCCCTATTCAGAGAGAGTTGGTAGAGTATGAGTCACAGTGTGACGCTAGATTGGTTGAGTGCAGACAGTTGTTTGATGATCCAGACTTGGTTGAGTAGGTGATTTCATGGCAGGACATTCATGACTGCTATGACTACTTCCCAGGTATAGTGGAGGGACTGATCGGTGGCATAGTAAGCCCTGATAGGAGGTCACATGGGTTCCCAACTGGCTGGGGGAGGGTGCTAGAGAGTATGATTACCAATGGGACTCGGTATGCTTGGGTGTGTGTGTGTTGGCACACTTATACAAGGATATGCACCAGGTTGTGTATCACAAAGGAGCCAATTTGTCAGCAAGTGTGTCTCTTTTACAGTTTTGGTTATGGGAGCACATAGCTATCACACGGCTAATATGCCTTTTCCATAAGTAGAGAGGTGAGCCCTATAGTTATGGTTATGCAAGTGTGACTTCCCAGCACAAGCTAGGGAAGCTCAAGTATTGGAGACATGCATTTGATAACGTGGATCTAGTTATCTAGCGCCCATACCTAGACTGCAAGGTATGGGAGGATGAGGTGGACAAGCTACCTTATTAGTTCTAGACTCAGTGGTTTATCGGCAAGACAGGGTATATACTGGAGCAATAGATTATGAGCAGAGTACAGAGCTAGTTTGGCTGAGTACAGGGCAGGCCACAGGGGCAGGCATGATTTGTGAGGACCCATGTAGAGAGATACAGGTGGGGTCCTGTGGTATCATATGAGGAGGCCTTAGTAGACTTTTGTCAAATCCCTTATGCAACTTGGCCGATGAGGAGGGACATAGTAGATGTGGGAATGACACCCGACTATGAGGAGTGGTTTCCTCATCCATTTCCTAGATATTCAGGACCTAGAGAGTTGGCTCCTCGTATAGACGAGGAGGATTCAGAGGACAAGGGTGGAGCTAGCAGGAGGAGGGGGAGATGGAGGAGGGGGAGAGGAGGTTAGGGGGATGATGGTGGAGACGGAGGTGGAGGAGTAGGAGACAGAGGAGGAGGAGGTAGACCGAGACATAGGAGAAGGTATGGGGAGGGACCTTCGGGTCAGCAGGCAGTTGCATAGCCACAGGCTATAGGACAGGTGGCACCACAGAGGCAGATGTCACCACCACAGCAGGTGGCACAGTAGTAGGTGTAGGGGAGGGTGCCAACATAGTAGGCTCCACAGCCTGACTTACAGCAGCAGGCTATTGTGACATTACAGGGTCATATTAGGTAGCTGAGGGCCCATCAGAGAGCAACAGAGTCTCAGATAGATGCAGATGTAGGACAAATATCAAAGATATCTAGAGAGAGACAAAGCTTTGGCTAGCATATGGGTGATGAGGGTGGAGAGGGATGCAGCAGTGGCATCTATGGGTACAGATGGTACTTCTATCTTTTTGGTTTCATAGGTGCAGCAGGCACAGACACAGCTGGCTTAGGTATAGGGTGACCTTGCTAGAGTGCAGGCTCAGGCTTAGTATTATAGGGGACTATATCATGGGGCAGTGGCGGCGGACCAACATGCACCTAGCTTCAAGAGCCAGTCCAGGGCATCACAGAGGGCAGGTGGATCCTGATCTGTAGAATTAGTGAGAGGTCCCCAGCAGTCAGGGGGAGATAGAGGAGAGGGTAGTGCAGGGAGCAGTGCTCCACAGTAATAGGGTTAGCCAGATTTGGATACTTGTACCAATTTTTGATTTGATGTATACATTTTTTATGGCTAAGATAGCTGACTATGTACTATTTTTGCCCCAAGATATGTATCATTGTCTTGTTTGTACTTTTGTATACATTTTATGACATGACTCTGAGAGGTGGACAAATATTTTTGATATGTTACACATTTGGACATGTTTTGATGTTTATGTGATGATGTAGTTATTGATGTTCTACATGCATGTGTTCTATGTTTATATGCTATGGATGCAATCTATCTTATGATGCTTTGTATATGTGATGCATACTAGATGGATTTGGGATGATTTGATATGCAATGCCGATGTGAATGTTATTGATATGATTATGCAGCTCTATATGTATTTGCCTATGTTTTTGATTTTTGATAAGATATATGGATGCAAATGTATGTGGATGACCTAGTGCATTTATTATGTATGCAAATGATTTAATCATGTTAATGACTATCTCATGTGATATGATATGTTATCTATGATATGTTTTTGATATGTCCAAATGTACTCAATCAACACAGAGATGATATAGCTATGTGGAAGGAGAAGAGATGAAGAAATATAGGTTGTCATTTGATACACTGCAGGATTTTCTTATTGCATGGTTGATATGGATTTCTAGATATGGGATGGATGTGGATTGTCATCTTGATATTGCAAGCATTTTTCTTTCATCATTGGGCAATTTTTGTTTTTTTTCTCTTTTTGAAATGTTGTAAGAAAATACAAGCATCTAGGTATAATTAGACCAAGATGACTTGAGTATTCCTTACATGGATTTTGATATAGCAAGTTGATACAAGCATCTAGTCATACTTGAATCTAGATGACCTAAGTACTTCTTGTGTTTCAACAGACAAGGATTGCCCTTTTTCATGTTTAGACCTCGGAAGTCCTTGCTGATCTTTTGCTGGTCATGTCATTAGACAAAAGTCGTCACATTACTAAAGTTTGATCCCCAAGTAGCAAACATAGAAAAAGATTATGCCCCCATCATAGTATCTCTAGCTTTTGGCATCCTTGAGTAGCATAGGAAGACATAATGACAAAAATCCAAGACTTTTGTAAGTTAACTTGTTCACAAAACATTCTTGCATTAGATGTGTCTTTTTGCCATAACTGATATAGAGTCAGTTTGAGTGTTTCAGTATGGTGCTCTGTTTTGGACAGATCGATGTTTTTGTGCCAAGATTTTTGTTTGGAAACTCTGCTTTGCTGCGTATGCTTGTCTAGTGAAAGGTATCACAATCCTTTATTGGTATCCTCTTAGAAAAAGTGGCATTCAAGAATCCCAATCTGCAACCAGGTTGAGGAGTTGCCCCTAGTGTAGATAAAGGGTCAACTTATTATGGGTCATATGACACACAGGCATGGAGAGACGGACTCTAAGGGACTGACCTAGTGCCTTGGGGGCTCATTACTAAACGACCTTGCCTACATGATGACATAGAGGCAACATAGTTCAGGGTGAACCTGATGGACCTAGGACCTAGGCGATGGCAAAGATGCAGAAATGATATGGACAGCAGGACAAACAACACTGGATAGAATGGACAGAAAGGAAGGGGAGTGGAGCGAAGCCTTGGGGGTGCATTGAGAATGGTCTTGCCTATGTGATAGCTCAGAGGTGACATAGTTTGACAACGGTTCAAAGGACTAGTTCAAGATGAATGATATGATGGACACAAGAGATATGAGGTTACAACAGATGGAGGAAATGGTTTGTCATAGATAGCGTCTATTTACTAGGTTTTCACCACTTGCTTTTATTTGCATAGAAGCTAAAAGTACACATGACACCTGTTTTCTAGGTTTTCATTATGGTACCTATCCCAGGTGCCTATTTGCCAAGTTTTCACCAAAGGATGATTTTTTTGTTATTTTTCTATTTTTCTAATTTTTTTGTTTGTTTTTTATCATTTTTCCAATTTTTTTGAATTTTTAAGGACTCCCTTGCATTGGGTTTTAGGTGTAGAACTTGCAAAGATGTAAGATGTTGATAGGATCATCGAATAGTTCACCTTCAGATGTAGCCAATTGATATGCCCCTAACCCATAGGCTGCAATGATGACATAGGGACCCAGCTAGTTAGGTTTGAACTTGCCTTTCTTTTCTCGATCTTGCTGATTTCTAGGATTTTTCTGAGGACTAGATCACCAACTTGGAATACTTGGGGTTTTACCTTGTGGTTATATCTTCTAGACATCCATTGTTCATAGCTTCTGGACATCTGTTGTTCATAAGCTTTTAGGTGATTAAAGGCCTTTTGCCTTCTCTCTTCGAGCAGCTCTAACTCTTGAAGTCTGGACACTCTGTACTCTTCATTAGATATGAGGCCTTTTAATGAAACTCACAAGGATGGGATCTTGAATTCAATGGGAAAGATGGCTTCAGATCTGTAGACTAGGGAGTATGGTGTTGCACCTGTGGGTGTGTGGATGCTTGTACGATAGGCCCACAACATGGGATTTAATTGGACATGCCAATCACGGCTGGCATCATTGACAGTCTTCTTTAGGATTTTCAAGATAGTTTTATTTGATGCCTCCACCTGGCCATTGCCTTGGGGGTAATAGGGGGTTGAAAAGTGGTGCTAGATATGGAATTTGTCACATAGTTCCCTGACATCTTGATTTTTGAAGGGTCATCCATTATCCGTGACAATGGACGAAGGGATACCATAGCGACAAATGATATAGTTTAAGATAAAAGAGGCAATCTACTTGCTTGTGATATTAGCTAAGGGCATGGCTTCAATCCACTTTTTAAAGTACTCAGTGGTAGTGATTATGAATTTATGGCCACTGGATGAAGAAGGGTGAATCTTGCCCACTAAGTTGAGTCCCCACTAATAGAAAGCCCAAGGAGTCATTAATGGTTGTAGCTCTTGTGCTGGTGCATGTATTAGGTACCCATGGATTTGGCACTTTTTGCACTTCTTTACAAAATGATAAGAATCTTGTTCCATGGTTGGCCAGTAATATCCCATGCATATGAGTTTCTTGGCTAGGGTAGGGCCACTAGAGTGGGTCCTGCATATACCATCGTGCACTTCGCTCAAGGTAGTTTGATATTCCTCACTATCGAGACATCTAAGGAGAGTACCATTGAGACCTCTATGATAAAGGGTATTGGTGATAATGACATACCAGGATGCCTGACGGATGAAGGTTCATTTTTGGTTACTAGAGAGATTAGGTGGGAGGGTATTCTCTTTAAGATAGGCAAATATTTTTCCATAGAGGAGGAATCAGCTCCAACAATGTGGCAAATGATATGGGATTTAGGGGTTTCATATGTAGGATAGGACACTAGCTCTACTAAGAACTCATAACGTGATTGATTATTTGGAATATCGAGGAGAGATGCAATCGTTGCCATGGCATTTGCAGCTTTGTTCTCAACCCTTGGTATCTGCTCAAAAGAGATCTTGAAAAAGTATTATTTGAAGCCATCTAACATTCATTTGTAAGGGATTAATTTCTCATCTTTTGTCTGGTAGTCGTCATTTACTTGATTTATGACCAACTGTGAGTCACCATATACCTGAAGTTCTTGGATGTTCCATTCAACTACTAGCTTGATGCCAATGACTAGGGCTTCATACTCTACCACGTTGTTAGTGTAGGGAAAGAGTAATCTATATGATTTAGGAATGGTGTCGCCACTAGGTGTGATCAACAAGATACCTGCTCCTGATCCATGTTGAGTGTATGATCCATCAAAGTACATTTTCCAGGTTGTTGTGGATATGTAAAAGATAGATTCATCTAGAAATTCAAAGCTCAAAGGGCTATCATTTGTTAGAGGTGCATCTGCCAGTTGATTTGCAAGTACTTGGCCTTTTATTGCTTTCTTGTCTATCTATTCGATGCTAAATTCACTGAGAAGCATGACCCATTTGGACAATCTGCCTGTTAAGGCTACTTTGTTGAGTAAATACTTGAGTGGATCAATCTTTGCTACCAGTTTGACAGAATGTGACATGTAATATCTCCACTTTTGTGAGGCGAAGACCACAGCGAGACATGTTCTTTCAATTGGCATGTAATGTAGTTCATATCGAACAAGTGTTCGACTGATTTCGTATATTGCTTGTTCTTTCCCTTCATAATTTTGTTGTGCGAGGAGAGCTCCCAGAGCTATGGGTGTGGCCAAGATATATAGCAGTAGAGATTTACCCTAAATCAGTGGCATCAGTACAGGTGGTTTCATTAGATATTCTTTTAATTGCTTAAATACTTGCTCACATGAATCATTCCATTTGAAAGGGGCATTCTTATGTAGCAGGTGAGAAGATGGGTGGCACTTGTCTACCAATTGAGAAATGAACCTTTTGATAGATTGTAGTTTTCCCTATAGAGATCTTAGTTGAGTGAGATTTTTAGGAGGTAGCATTTCCATGATGGCCTTTACTTTAGCTGGGTCAACTTTGATTCCATTGGTAGACACTATGTATCCAAGTAGCTTACCTGAGGTAACTCCAAACATGCACTTCTTTGGATTGAGGTGTACATTAAACTATTCCAGTCTTTTGAAGATTTTGTCTAGTACTGCCAGGTGTCCTTCTCTTGTGAGTGATTTTGCCAGAATGTCATCAACATTGTCTTCTATTATAGTGTGCATCATGTCATGGAAGATTGTGGTCATAGCTCTCTAATATGTTGCGCCGGCATTTCTCAAACCAAATGGCATGACACACCAATAATAGGTGCCCCAAGGACATGTGAATGCAGTCTTGTGTTGGTCTTCAGGTGCAATTTTTATCTGGTTATATCTGGAAAAACCATCCATTAGTGATAGCATGGTGTGCCCTACTGTGAGATCTACAATCATGTCGATGTTTGGCAAGGGGAAATCATCTTTCAGACAAGCTTTGTTCAGGTCCCTGAAGTCATTACATATTCAAACTCTGCCATCTGGTTTAGCGACTAGTACCATGTTTGAAATCCACTTAGGATAGTCTATTGGTCTAATGAATCTAACATCTAACAATTTCTTCAACTCTTCTTTCACCATGAGGGCTACATGTGGGTACATCTTTTTGAGTTTTTTCTTTACTAGCTTAGCTCTTGGAGCCAAGGATAAGTGATGCATTATGAGATTTGGATCTAGCCCTGATATGTCTGCATATGTCCATGCAAAATTGATTTGTTTTCTTTTGAAGAAGTTGGTGAATGCTGGTTTTTCTTGTGCTGTTAAAGACTGTGCCATGTGAATCATTTTGGGATTATCACCTGTACTGACATTGATTGGCTCTGCTAGTTCTATCAAGATTAAGGATCTCTCCTAATGTGTGAGATTGGGTAGAGGGTCAAGCCTTCCATCCTTCGGCACCTCAGAGAGGATTTCACCATTGGATATGTCTATATTTTTACTTTTTTCATGATCGAACACTGTCGCAAAGTAGTTTTCACCATTAGATCTTTCTTTCATTTGGATTTTTTTTTTGATTGAAAGGCTTGGCACTCTCTCTAAAATAGGCCTTCTCATTGAGTTCTATAGCATAGCCAGCTCTGTGGTCTATGATGGCTTCATCATTCTCAAAGGTATCGAGCTCAGGGGTAGTGCCTTGTAAGTCCCAATCTATGAGTTCAGGGTGCACCAAAGGCAAGAGATCAATGGGTTGGTCTAGTTTGATGGTATTGATGGTTAGGATAGAGTTGTTATAAGCATGGACAAAGTTTGTGATGGTACTCTCTATTAGTGGATCTATCTAGGGGGTATCATTCTTTCCTCGCGACTTTCACTATTGTTATTACGCGGGTCAGACTCTAGTGGTCTAGCCCTTTGACCTTGTCTCTCATTTGCATGGGTTGGGTCATACTCGTGGACATTGTCTATGCCTTTTTCATCACTAAATAGCTCTGAGAGACTATCCCACTCATATTCATAGGAATCAGTCTTGCTCACCAGTTGCAGTTGTTGAATTTGATCAACCAGATTACTAGCAGCTATTCTTGGTTGTTTGCCTTTATTCTTATTTGCTTTATTGGTTCTAGATGTGCCAGTGTAACCTAGCCCTATAGTGTCTCGGGCTGTCAAGGTATGAGGTTGGATGGGTTTAGTGATACCACCTTTTCTTGAACCAAGTGGACCATGTCCTTCATACCCCATTCTTTGTAGCATTTGGAATCCTTGACCATATTGTTTAGTTTGTATAGTGTGATGGTCTTGTTGTGTTGATGAAGTATTTTCATCCTTGTATAACCATTTTAGGATATCCTTTTCATCACTCTCATCTTTGAGGCTTTCCCATTTGATAAACGGACCTTTGGTAGTTTTGTCTGCTTTAGGTTTGCTCAGAGTAGGTCTTCCATATGATCTTCTTGGAGATAGGGGGTTGTTCCAAACAGAGAGATTGGTTGATTATGTACTCACCCAAGCCCTTATCTTTGAGTTTGAGGTTAGGTTGGGAAGCTTTTGATGTGGAAGCAAGTGAAGCTAGGTCAACAAGAGATGATCATGAAGCAGAAGCACAGTTATTAGGAATCACAACTTCAGGTTTAGATTGACTAGAGTTGCAATACTGAAATGTATTGGGATCACCTTGGATGGTGATCTCTTGGCCTTCATAAGGGAACTTGATACACTGGTGGTATGTTGACGACACTGCTTTCAGAGCATGTATCCATGGTCTCCCAAGAAGAATGTTATATGCTAGCTCCATATCGAGGACTTGGTGAGCCACATCTTTTACTATAGGCCCCACTTTGATTGGTAAAGTAACAATTCCCTTGGAAGTTCTCTCCTCCTCATCATAGGATTTGATAGTGATTTTCTCTTTTGGATCTATAGCTTTCTCTGAAAACCCCAATGCAAGGATTAGCTTCAAGGTACAAATATTCAAACTAGCTCCTCCATCGATTAGGACCCTCTTTATCTTGTGTTTGTGAATGAAGGCTTCGATATGAAGAGAGGCATTATGAGGTTGGGTGATTGACATATCATCTTTTTTAGTGAATGATAGGGAATGAGGTGAGGTAATGTGACCTACCATGGTTTGAAACTATTCTTCGATGAGGTTCGTTGGAATGGAAGCTTTGAAAAGAGCTTTGTCAAGTATGGCCCTATGAGACGGGGACAGACATAGAAGTTCTAGAATGGAGATATGTGCAGGTGTCTTATGTAGCTGATCCAAGATACTGTACTAATTAGCCAGAGGGGTGGAGGCTCCTTTAAGAGTGACTCTATTACTGCGGGTGGTAACGTTACAATCCAAATCTTTGTTTATAGTGATCACATTGATGTGTTAGTCACCTTCCGAGATGTGGTTAACAACATAATCAAAGGTGATGTTTGTGTAATTGGCATTGTTATTTCCACTGTTGTTTTGGTTGGAAGGCCCTCCCTAGTCATAGTTGGGAAGAGGATCCTTGAATGCCCGATGATCATTCTTAGAGGTATGTCCATCAAGTGACACTTTGTTTTGCTTGATCAAATGTTGGATAGTGTGCTTGAGTGCACTGCAGTCATTGGTGTTGTGCCCCTTGTTTTGGTGGTACTCACAGAAATCATTGTCGTTCCACCAAGGAGGTTTGACTTTTGGTTCATATTCCCACGTTGTTGGAAGTGTTATGATCTTACTTGTGATTAACTTTCATAGGGTAGTTTCCAATGATTCTCCCAAAGGTGCGAATTTTCTCCTAGGTTGAAAATTTGTAAACCGTGATTCAGTGTTTCTTGGTTTGTTTTGCGGGGGTTGTTTTGAGGAGTCGATAAGTTGAAGATTGGTTGTTTTGGTGCCTCATTCTTGGCATCTACCACTCCATCATTCACAATGTTTTTATTCTTTGTCCAAAATTTTGGTTTATCTACATTGGTATTGGTACTAGGAGTGTCCTTATAGAGCTTTATTTGACCCTTTGTGATTAAAACTTTTTCGATGATTAGACCCATCTCAATGACCTTGCTAAAGGAAGTAGGATATTGGACTTGTATCTGATAGCTTAAGTTGGTTTGTAAGTTATGGACAAACATTTCCAACACTTGTTTTTCAAGCATTTGATGTGGGCACTTACTTGCCAGCTATCTCCATCTTTGTAGGAAGGTGGCGAAAGATTCTCCACCTTTTTGCTTGGTGTTACAAAGATCTAAGATTGAGGTGTCATGCTCAATATTATAGGAGAAGTGTGTGACAAATTTGTTCACAAGTTCATTAAATGTTCTAATGTCGGGTGGTAGTCTAGAAAACCACTCCATGGCTTGTCCTCCCAAGCTTCTTAGAAATAGTCACATAAGATAGGTATCATTCTGTGTGACTTCGAGACAAGAAGCATTAAATTCCCTAATGTGGTCCCTTGGATCACCCTTTCCTTGATATTTATCAAATTTTGGCACCTCAAATTTAGAGGGGAAAGGTATCACGATCAAGCTTCTATCAAAAGGATATGGTGAAATATCCTCTAGGGAGTAGTTCTTAGTTGATGTTCCTATTTGTATGTCCATGAATTATTATTGTAAAGCTTGGATCTATTGGGTCGTTAAGCTCGAGGCATTTGTAGAATCAATGGTTTCTTTACTCTTGTCTATGGGTGTTTTCTCATGTGTGCTTCCCTCAGGGTGTCTTTCTTCCTCAGATTCTTTTAGAGATTCTACATCAAAATCTTTAGGTAGCTTGACTACTAGATATGCTAAATGTAGAAATAATTTGGTAGGGTCTTGGGCAAGTACCTTATCCATTATGCGTTGAAATGTTTGGTCTTGCTACGTCTGGAGGACTTCTTCGATAGAAATTTCCTTATCACTGTCGTGAGAGTTTGGAGTAGTTTTCTTAGCCATTTCAATCTATTTTTGTTTTTGTAATGTTGTTAAGACCATGCAAGGTGACTAGAGATGGGATGGAGTGACTTTGAAAAATTTGAACAAGAGGTTCTAGAATGTGCCAAGGTTTGACTAAGGTTCTTCTTAGATCTAATTGGTGTCAAACAAGTTGGGTGCAGAAAATGATAGTAGAAGTAAGGATGATAGAAATCCATTTACTTGATGGGGACTAGTTTTGCACAAACCACTAGTGGAGTTCCAAGGGAAAAGGATAAGTGATCCTTGATAGTGGAGACTCACTAGGTTTGTTTAAGATTTTGATGCAATCAAGAATAGCTTGGTTCTCACCTAGTTGGATTTTGGAAGAACTATTGCGAGATTTGGATGATGAAAAGTAGTTATGGTGTGGAAGAAGAGGGAAATGGTTGACTTGCACGATTCTAATCAGATCTTCAAATACTGAAACAAGTTTGAAAAGGGCTTTTGAAAAGTTGAAAATTTTTCTTCTTGGAAGGTACGGAATAGCTCTCTGTTTTGGATGCGCATGAATAGATGCGTCGAATTAGAGTGTAAAAGTGTCACAGGTCATAGCAAATGTGTCAATCTGGTAATTTTTAAAAATACCACAACAGTGATCAAATGCACTGTAAGTCTAAGTAGATGCGCCGTAGGTCGCAGCAAATGCGCCGTTCTGGTTTTCAGTTTGAATTTGTAGAGTTTTTGGAACATTTTTTTAAAAAATTCTATTTTTGGGTGAAAACTTGATTTTTTCTTGAATTTTGATTTTTAATTATGGCAAAAGACATAGCAAGCACATAGAAGTTTTCATGATTTTTTATCTTTTGTTATTTTTTTGTATTTTTGGACTTTTTGACACAAGAACAAGTACAACGTAGGCTGGATAGGATAGTATTTGTTGAATCCCCTAGCTGTGCATATTCAAAGCATGTAGCTCCAAGATCTAGTAGCACCGGTTCCCCTCCATGGCACTCACTTCTCGCGCATACCAGATCCAGGTTTCCTTAGGCTCATACCCCCACCAAACCTTAGGATTGTCCTTGCTACCTCTACTAAGAATCACATGAATCAGGGCTACTTCAAAGGCTCCGCCTTTTTTGTCAACAAATAGGAGTTTTTGGTATACTAAACAAGTGGCTAAGTACTCAAGGCAACCATTCGAGTGGTTACACATGCGGCAGCACTACTCTCCATTATGGAGTCTCCTAGCCTCCAAGGGTTATGCCTTGGAGGGTTTTGGGGGAGGTTGGTTGTCGGTGTAACATAGCGACACTCGTTGTAGGAAGCTTTCTCCTCAAGCACAATTTATTTTAAGTGGATTGGTAGGGCTTGGATTTAGCCTATTACCACTCAGGGTCATTCCCACTTGGATAAGCGGACATCCAAGGGCAGGCCCCTCTAAAGGTTATACAAAGGGAATAACAAGTCTGGTGTTCTGGTCACCCAGTAAAGGGGAGAGCATAAGCCTATTGTCATTCAACAAACACAGAAGACAATGATTAATCCAAACCTAGTTAAAAGGAAAAAAACTAAATGTGCTATCTACTTGGGCACTCATGTATTTGTTAACTTTGAAGTGGTTAAAAGATAGCAATGTTCTTTTCCATTTGTGAGATAGCAATATGCAAAGAAGAAATAATGCAAAGATAGCAGCGGTTTAGTTACTATCCTCCTAGTTAAAGACTACGTGAAATTTGCATGCATGCATTTTTTTTTTACTTTTTCCCCTAATTAAACTAGAATGAATGAATTAATGTAGCTAAATAATCTATCCAGCCTCTAATCCTACAAGACAAACATTAGAATCAACCTAAAAAATCACTAGAAATCCTAAAACCCTAATGAGAAATTAGATGTGCCGCTATATAGTCTGTATGCGTAGAAACAAAGCCTATAAGCATCATTTTACAAATGCACTAAGACAGGTGTCAAAAGCACAGGAAGAATAGATAGATGTGTTAATTTAATAGATGTGCTGTAAGAATGGATGTAAGTGCCGTAACTTAGGGTATATGTGCCAGACTACCATAGGTGCCAAAACATATGGTAAACGCGTTGTACCAATGGATGGATGCACCATAACTTTAAAGGTGTCGTAACAGTGCTTAGATGTGCCAGCTTGGATGATGTATGCGCCAGAAGACTATGTGCACTGTAACATGAGGTAAAAGCACCGATTCAGAGGATGTATGCGCAGATGAACTTGTCAGAAGCCTGTATGAAACTTGTACATAACCTATCACTAAGAAACTCAAATTTTTGGTTAGATTAGGGGCAAGGGACCCACAGTGGGTATCAGAAAAATGTTATGGGGAAAATTGGATAATCAAATGAATAATAAAAACCCAAAACATCAATGGAATGTGCATGCAAAAGGAGATTTAAAATGAAAGAGAAATACTCACAACCTTTTACCTTGCGATTTCCATTGTTTGCCTATTCTTTCTTGATCTTTTGGTGATGAAGATGGCCCTCAGGAAGCTTGCTTCCTTGCTTTGATTCCTCAAGATGACAAGGAGAAACAACTCGGATACTTGTTGTGTTGAAGATGAGCTTCAACACAATATGGAATGGATGATATATGAAGTGATGTGATAGTGGGGGTGCCAATGGTATGCTATAGATTCTACAGCATAAGTTTACTCGAAGGTTGGCTATGAAATGAAGAAGAAGAGGGTTGTATTTATAGAGTTGTGTGAGAGAAGATCAATGGTGGAAAAGAAATAAGAAGATCAACAGAGGAGAATGTTTGAGAGAACATGCGTGAATAGAAGAAGGACATGTGTCATTCAAAAAGAAGCTTTGTTGAGTTAATTGCTTTCTTGACTCGGATGAGTTTTAATTTTCTTAAATTAGAATATATTTTTCTAATTTAAGAGCTTTGTTGATAGCTTTAAATTAGTTAACTCAACTTTTGCTTTTGTATGACAAGAAGAATTTATTTTTAGAAGATAAGAAAGCATAATTAAATAAATATATTTATTTAATTACTTGTAGATAATTTTTGAAGAATAAATAAAATATTTAAATATATTTTATTTTTTGGAGATTTAATTTAAATAAATTTGCATTTTATTTAAATTTGGAAGAATGAAAGATTTAATTAAATAATTAAAATTATTTAATTATTTAGAAGAATAAAGTTGATATAGATGAAATTAATTAAATAAATGTAATTTATTTAAATAAATGGGAGAAAATGAATCAAATAAATAAATAAATTTATTTATTTATTGATAGAGGAATATGAAGATGAAATAAATATTTAAAATATTTATTTAGGTAGAGTCATGTCATTTTTAGGTGTATACAGTACCCAAAGATTCACTCTTTGATCTGGATTGATGTTCTAAAAGCTACCTCTCAGGGGCAGTAGCTGATTGATGACAAAAGAGTTGTTTACAGAAGTTTAAATTTGATCAAAGCAGTAAAGTACAAGTATGTGTCGTTGGGCATTGATGTCAAAGGGGGAGAGAAATCATGTGAAAAAAACTCAAAAGTAGAAAAGAAGTGCGGATGTGTAAAGAGAAAGGGGGAGAATCATGTCTTGATTGTATTTACAGTTTTTCACATCATATGTTTCCATCAATGACAAAGGGGGAGATTGTTGCAAGTATGTGCCTAATCGGTGTTGTCATTGATGTCAACATATATGTGTTGTCATTAGTGTCAATTATGCTCCTATCTTGTTGTTTTCTTGTAATAAGTAAGATGCTTTGTATTTAATTATGTAAGTAATCTTGATCCTTAGGATATTGAGAAAATTAGCTTCTCCGGTAGAAATAGTGAGTTACAGTGGAACAATGTATTACATATAGAAGAATAGTCCAAAAAAATGCTCTGCATTTTCTATAGAATGAATATTGTTGTCAGTGGATGGGAAGTTATTTAGAAGTCCATTTGAAGATGCTATGTTCCAAGTTTGAGCCTCTGGTATGAAGGATTGTGTGAGTTATGTTCACCAGAGTGAAAATAACTTTTTCTGTATGTTTGACAAAGATAGAGAGAAAGTATTATGCTCCTCATTCCTCAGCATTGAAGTATTTTAATCTATAGTTCTAGAGTTAAGGCTGAGATGCTGTTAAGTGCTTTCAACTCCAATGGTTCATGATTTGGAGGTCCATAAGCTATCCTTTCTTTATGATAGTGGTTGACAGTGTTGTTCTTGTACTTTGGTTTGAAGAATCTTCATGACAGAGTGGTTAGAGATCATGCGGTTGTTCCTGGTGATTACAATGTGCCTATTGATGTCTCCTGATCGTGTTCCTACCTTTGGATTGGTTTGCAAAGAGATGTTTGGATCGTGAAAGAAGAATGTTCATAGAAAAACTAGTGTTAATTCTAGTCTTGGCTGACCTGGTTGATTTCATAATTTGCAGAGATGCATTGAAGATTGTAGAAGCGTGTTCTAGTGTGGAGGATTGCATTTGAGTCCTAGCTAAGGTATGGTGTGTTCATCATACTTCTATACATCTTTCCTTAGCTAAATTTTGTAATAGGTCTAGACCTATTTCTATGTATGTTTTGTAATGCCGACCTTGGAGAATGTTCCAATGGTTGATGAATGTAATGCCGACCTTGATGTACATTCCAAGGATGGTGAATTGTATAAAAGCATGTAATAGAGTTGCGAAAAAAGGTGTGTGCGTGCGAATACGATGAAATAAGTGTGAAGGTGTGAAAGAGCAGAGCAGAGAAGTTATATTGTACTTCAATGGAATTGAATTTGTGCATGGAGTAGATGCTACTTGTTGATTGGTATGTGATGTCAGTCACAACCAAGCACACAAAACAAAAGTCACACAACAACCCTTGTTTATCTTGAAAGATACAATGAATTCCAAGAATTCATGATCCCAATTCCCCCTCGATTAGTTCATAATCTGCTGATGTTACTTTGTGGTTGATGTGTATTGTTGTTTTCCATTTTGGGGCCTTACGTAGATTAGTAGATTCTATTCCTGCAACAATGCTATACAGGGAGGTTACTCTACACAGCATATATCTCCAAATGATGTGTCTAAGTTGATATTTGCATGAGTTCTACCCTTATTTGTGATTCTCTACATGATATTTTCAACAGTACATACATCTAGCTTAAAATACGCTAATGATATTCAGTTATCTATGAGATGTCAGCATATTTCTCTGTTCTACTTCTAATTTATCATGATGTGCAGTTATGAAAGTGATTTCAATGAAATTAAAATGAGAAAAAGGGTTAGAGAGTGAGATTCCTAAAATTACTTGACTGAGATCATTGATCCACATACATGTTCCCATACAGCAATGGAGAGAAGAGAACTAAAAATCATACTTCACCAGGATAGTCCACAAATCCACATGATTCAGTGCAAATCTTTAGGGGAAAAGTTGACAACAACATGCAATGAAATGAAAGCACTTCTATAGAACACAGCATTCACCAGTACATATCCAGAAATCAACTTGAAGACTACTTAGGGTTTACAATCAGGGTACAGTCTGAAACTTCATCTCCATACAGTATGTTCATAATATAGGTACATTTACAATGATCTGAGGAAGGGACCTTGATTATTTCAACAATCCAGTCCTCACTAGTCTCGGTAATCCGATGTCTCCTAAAACTATTACAAGTCTGGTTTTTTTTGTATTATTGACCTCCTCCCTTTTTTTGTATAGTACAGGGGCTCAATATATATATCTCTGGTCTTTCCCCAATCTGGTGCCCAAAAACCCTAGGAGATCAGTGGTCAGCATCTTGAAATGTAGCATCTAATGGTGAGAAATGAATCCTGCCAAGAATTCAAGCAACATACCTAGACAGGGCACCACTCCAATAATGTTTCCACCCGCAAACTCCTTCACATTGAAAGCTTTGTCACCTTCCTCTGGTGTGTTTGGCTTCTCGGGATCTAGTGCTATCCTGTGTGATGTCCTCACCACTCATGCTCCGTCTTTATGTTCACCTGCACGCCACCACTGTGTCGGCAACTCTATTTCTTCAGCTACTCCAACAATTTGTAATAAATAAGTAGGAATAAGCATCATCGTTTGGTAAGTCAATAGGAAAAAAGAATATTTATATTAAAACAAGTTCCAAATGCACAAACACAGCCATCAGGCCCTGAAATTATAAAAATCACACATCAAAAATGTGTATACAGTGTTAAAACCAATCAGGTCAACCATCGTTGACCAAAAACATGCATTCTAGCTCCAAAAATGGATTCAAAAATCTAATCGCTTTGCTCTCCCGTACATTTTTCTATTTAAAATCTATGTATATCTGATATACAATCTGGACATGATACAATGAATTAATTAAATTCCAATCCCTTTCAGTTCCGTGGCTTGTATAATGTCTTTGTATATCCTGCAGTCATCGATCATACAAAACCCAAATATACATGGATTTAACGTTATTTCATAGCTATTTTGATTCCGCCACTTGTATATTTCGATGCATATCGGTTTGTATATTGTAACATACAAACACAAAAATATACAAGCACTTAATTCAATTGCACAACTTTTTGAATCCACCCAATGTATATCCTGATATACATTGTACTTGTATCCCTTGATATACATTTCAGATGCGATACAAGCAGTTAACCAAATTTAATCCTGCACTGAGATCCACTTTTTATGTATGTTACTTTGTAATGATATACAAGGCATGAAATATACAAGGGATTTTCGTTATTTCATATTCATTTCAAATCCGCCCCTTGTATATTTTGTTTGTATGTATATGTTGTATGTCTTGCTTTTGTATATTCTGAAACATACAACGATTTAAGCCCATTTAATAAACTTTTCGGGTCCACGTTATAAATTGGGCCTTGCACATTGGGCTTTGTATATCGAAACATACAAGCGCCGAATGTACAACGACTTAACTTCCCTTAACTTTCTTTTCATGTCCGCGCAATGTATAAGTCATTGTATATCGACTTTGTATGTTGAAAAATACAAAGCACGCAATATACAAGGGCTTAACTCCTTTTAAACTTCTTTTGCGTCCACGGCCTGCACATTGCAAATGTATATATCAAATGTATGTCAGACACATACAAACAAAAAGATACATGCGACAAACCCAAACAAACATTCATTTCAACTCTTAACTATTTTTGGTCCACCTTGTATGTACAAATATAACATTAACAAATGCATACAAGGCAAAAATGACATACAAATGACTTTGTGTATGAACCCGACTATAAATGCGACCAAGTAAAAATTGACATTTCATATTCAAACGACTTTGTATATGGAAAGTGATATACAAAGGTCTTTGTATACAAGTGAACTCGCATACAAAGGGCCTTGTATATGCAACCTGATATACAAAAGTGACTTGTATGTGCAAACAGCAAACCCTTCCCTTGTACATTTTACCAAAATGCTCATAACTTGCAAAATATGGCAAATTTTAAGATGGTTCAAAAAGCAACCCTAGCTCATTTTTGACAAAGAATCCAACCATACTATGCACTAGTACTGAAATGCATTTCTTCTCCATTTTTAACAAAGTTTGCAATTTTGACTCCCTTTTTTCCCTTTACCACCAAGCAAAACGACACACACAAGCAAAAAGGTAAAAAGCCACAGCAGGGGTCCTTATTTTACTAAGGAGTAAAATGGGGCGTGTTGTGAACATCACAACAACTAGCAACCAAACAAAACAATCAAATTCAACCCATTAAAGAAAATTGAATGAAATAAATTCACAACTTTCAACTATCTTTCTTGCAAATCATCATTCAACTTGGGACTTAATGTATTCAATAAGGTGCATGAATTTGTATTTCAGTTTAAGTGGGTGCACATGGTTAATAAGCCTCATCTTGAAGATTAGTTGTTCACAAACCAGTGACTGATATTAGACTACGTAGGTGAGGACATTCCCTCATAGCCAACTGGATAGAGCCTTGCTACCAGTGAGCATCCATAGCCCCGGCAAGGTTATCGTTACAATTCTCCTAAGTAGAGCCCCACTGCCAGCAAGCGTCTATAGCCTCGGTAGAGTTACTTAGATGGCTTAATCTAGATTTTAAGTATAATCCATTTTATTTATTTATATATATTTTTTTGTATTTTAATAGAGACTCCATAAGATATTGCATTTGTAACTTCATGATGCAAGGAGTGGTCACTTGCTGAAATTAAGCTGAGAATTGAATGGTAGCAAGGGTGACCTCTGATTTTTCACCTAATATCTACACTGGTAAGTTCAACAAACCCAAGGATTTTAGGTGTGTCTTTGTGAGAAACATTCCTTAAATACTCGACCCATTCTTATTGAATACAAAATTTCACAAGTTAAACAAATCTCTACATTCATGACAGTCACAACAAGTTATGTGTAGATTTCAAACAATTAACCTGAATGATCTAAATTTTTCTTTGTCTTCAGTGGTTGTTAATCTGTTCCTTCATACTCTAAATCAAAAGAAAGATCCCTGCTAAGGAAACAAAGCAACCAAAACAAAACAAGCAAAACAAAGCCACTATACAAACAACTATACAAAGAAGTACACTATGATACACATGACTATCATGATGCAATCCTTAGGCCTAAAAATAGTGTTTAAGGAATTGTCCTTTAACTGGTAATGGAATATCCTCACCTGTTAAGGACTTGAGCCTGTAGGTGATGTCTCCTAGAATTTTAGAAATTTGAAAGGGGCCTATCCATAGTCTGTCAAATTTACCATGATCACCCTTCCTTTCATGTGCTTTGTCCCACATCAGAACCAGATCTGAGATCCTAAAAGCCTTGATTTTGGCCTTTTTGTCAAACCAGCACTTGACAATAGCCTGATGTTTAGCAAATTGGTTAATTGCTACACTTCTTTTTCCCTCTAGGTGCATTAGTTGTAGCAATCTAACTTCCTATTTATTATCTATGCCTAGGTACTCTTGTGCAAACTGCAGCATAAGAATCTTTAAGTTGACAGAGAGGATGGGATCCACCCCATATACTAAGTGAAAAGGTGAATTTCCTAATGCAACTTTATTCCTGGTTCTATCTACCCACAAGGCATATTTCATAGAGTGTTCCATTCCCTTGGGTTCTTATCTATCATCTTTTTTATGATGTTCAATAGGTTCTTGTTTGTGGATTCTGCTAATCCATTCCCTTGGGGGTAGTAATTTGAAGCAAAAGTAGGCCCATTATCATATACTAAAGCATATGGAACTCCATACCTGGTCACTATATTGGTTTCCAAAAACCTAATAACATCCTCAACATTGCATGTCCTACTGCTGACAGCCTCAGTCCACCTGGTACAATAATCGGTAATAGTTAAAACATACCTATGGCTTAAGGATGAGAGGATTGATGGGTCCTATGAAGTCCATTCCCCATTGAGCAAAGGGGCGCATCTCCATCACTGGCTGCAAAGGTTGAGCAACATATTTCTCTCTATTGGTAACAACCTAACACATATGACAACATGTGATGTGTCCAACTGTATCTTTGAAAATTGTGGGCCAATAATACCCTGCCCTGAGGATAGCATGAGTGGTGGCCAAGGATGACCCATGTGTAGTCCCAAATTTATCATGTAATTTTGTTAGCACCTTATCTGCTTCTGATCTTTCTAAACATCTTAGGTATATCCCCTCATAGTTTTTCTTGAAAGGGACTCCTCCTTTTAACATAAATTTCAGCGACCTTATCTTCAGGGCTCTCCTCTATGAGGCCTACAGTCTTGAGGGACATCTCCTAGTGATCAGGATGTGCCTAATGTCTAAGTACCATTCTCTGTCATCTTTTGCATTTACGACGTACTGCTAGCTCAGGATATTGGGATCAACCTCTGATATCATCTAGCTTAATGCCTACCCTCTTACCAACTTCATAGGGGTAATGTCCATATCGTACTCCTGGAGGATAGTGATCCATTTAGCCCTTTTCTCACCTGGTTCACTTTGCATTAGCAACATTTTCACTATTGGATTAGGTACAACAGCAATCACCTTACTCCTCAGGATGTAGTGCCTGAACTTCTTAACTGCTCAGACCAAAGCAAGCGCCTGTCTTTCAACGTCCATATACCTGAGCTCTGCGTCTCTGAAAGGGCAGCTCATGAAGGCTATAGGCTTTTCTTCCTTTTCTTCATTTTTCTGTGTCAGTACTGCTGTAGAGGTATGTTCTGAAGCACATGAGTAGATGTAGAAGTCCTTGGTGTAATCTGGACTGATCAGGATTGAAGCATTTGATATGGCCTTTTTAATGTCTTCAAAAGCTGCTCTAGCTTCCGGGGTCCATTCAATTTTAGCATCCTTCTTGAGCATGGCGTTCAAGGGCCTAACTATCTCTGTAAAGCCAGTGATAAATTTCCTAATGAAATTAATCTTACCAAAGTAAGATTTGAGCTCTGTCTTGCTTCCAGGCAGTTGTATCTTCATGATGGATTTTATTCTGTCAGGATCAATGATGATCATGTCTTTAGTTATCAAGTGGCCTAACAATTTCCCTGTGGTCATCCCAAATATGCACTTCTTGGGATTCAAGGATATCCCGTACTTCTTGCACTTCTTCAACACCTTTTTCAGGTCCTCTACATGGTCCACTCTATCTTTGGAGAACACCATTAAGTCATTTATTTATATTACTATGCATTTACCAATCAAGCCTCTAAAGGCTATGTCCATTGCTCACTGAAGTGTGGCTCCAACATTTATCAATCCAAATGACATGCACCTATAGGCGAAGATCCCCCATTTTGTGGTAAATGCAGTTTTCAATCTATCAATTCTATCCACCATCACCTGGTTGTATCCAGAGAAACCATCCAAGAAGGACATCATCTTGGCACCGTTCACAATCTGCAAGACTTCATCTAGAGAAGGCAAAGGATAATTATCCTTTTCAGAAGCTCGATTCAAGTTCCTAAAGTCCACACACAGTCTGATGTCACCGTTCTTCTTTCTCACTGGCACCAGGTTTGCCACCCATGTGGAGTGTCTCACAGGAAATATGATCCTAGCATCAAGCAGTCTTTTAACTTCTTCAAAAATGATTGGCTCTAGTAAAGCGTTGATGGGTCTTTGCTTTTGCCGAAAAGGTTTGGTGTCTGACTTCACAAGTATCATATGAGTGATGACTGATGTATCAAAAGTTTTCAATTTGTCATACGTCCAGGAAATGACATGGATGTAATCTTTGAGGGCCTGAGTTATCCCTTTCAACTCTTCTTCTATACAGACCTTCCCAATCAGAACATTTCTTCTTCTATCACCTTGCCCAAGGTCGACCCATGAATACTATCCCTCATCAGCCTTTTGAAGATCCCTTTGTTTCAGCATGCTATCCAAATCAAATGCTCTCTCTAGCTCTATCATTCCCCTAGGGATTTTGTTACTTGGCAGCTTCATGATTTCTTCTTCCTCCCATACATGATCTTCTAGATTCTTTTCATCAATGATCTATGCCTCAAAAACATCTCTATTGGAAATAAAATCCAATATATGCTGATCATCTTCAAATACTTGGAGATTAGTTACATTATTAGGTACTGAAGGCACTAATACTAATTCAACTGAGAATCTTTTTAAACCTGATATGGATAGTGGCTCTAGAGTACTGGTAGCCTAGGCTAAAGCATCTACTCTATGGTTTTTCTCTCTAGGTACATGGGTGATATTGAATGCATCAAACTCTTCTATTAAGTCCCACACCCTGTGTCTGTAATTGGACAACCTCCTATAATTGCAAGAGTATATACCTCTTACCTGTCTGATGACTAATTCTAAGTTCCCATAGACATGTAGAACTTTTACCTTCTTCCTAAGAGCGAATAGTATCTCATGAATTAGAGCTTCATATTCTGTCACATTATTTGTACATGGGAACTGCAATCTATATGCTGCCAACTAGGATTTTCCAAATGGGTCAATGAGGTCTATTCCTACTCCAGCTCCTTGTTTTGACTTGGATCCATCAAATCTAAGGATCCATGGCTCATCCTCAGCTAAAAGCTTGTCTGGTGCTTCCTTCTTTCTTTTGGCTCTGGCAGCTGCACCACTGGATATCCATTTTAGCTTTGGTGTCCCAGTTTTCTCAGACACCACCTCATTGGCTTTATGGGGAGCTGATACTTCTTCTTTTCTCTTATCACCAAGAGGAACATTCTCTGGACCAGGTAGCATATGCCTTCTCAAGATATGTAGGCACAATGAGCAAGATGTCTTTGAGTGAGGTGCCTCATGCAACCTGCACCACTTCTCAATCAAGGCATCCTAGGGAGACCTATGCTGTTGCGTCATCTTCTGGATTTCTTTTGATAGAAACTCCTCGAACTTGGACAGATTACTGCCACTATCCTCGTCAGATAACTTGTAATCTAACTCCACTAAACAATCACTCCCAAGGGTGATTTTCTTCTTGTTCTTATCATTACCCCCATTGCATACCAGTATCTGTTTTGTCATCTGGACAGAACGTTCATCCTTCTATGTACATCCTCCTGTTCCTGCAGGAGACAAACATAAATTAGTATCACTATCATTATTCATGGAACTCACCGCGGGTGAAGATGCTTCACCATATGCTTGTTCCAACTCCAACATGTCCAAACAAGCATCACAAGTTTTTTCAGAATGAGCCTCATCATGCAACTTGCACCATCCATCAATCAGAATATTGTGAACAGGCACACTTAATAATTGACATCATTTCACCTGTCTAAACAAATGCATCTCAAATTTCTTGAAATGATCCAGTTCTATTTTATTTCCAAGATTACAATCAGGCTTTGAATTTATTTCATCACTCTAAAGGTCACCATTATGATCATGTATGTCAAGCATCAGGATTTCTTCTATGCTGGCAGTTTGAGGTCTGATGGAGTAAACTCCAGGTTCCACATCCACATACATGATTTCATTGGTTCTATTATATTCGGTGATCATGTGTCTCATGTGAGGTTTAGCTTCGATCTTTATCTGATTTGGTATACCCTTCCAAGGTAGCCACATATGGTTGAAATTAGTTGACATGTATCCATTGAGGGTTTTTGACCAGTCTCTGCTGAGTAACATTCCATATGTATCAGGTATATCTAGTACCCGAATATCAATATAGTGCTGGATTCTGGGATCTGATGCTAGTTGCATGTGAATGTGGGTCAGTTCTCCTACCACACTTACTTCTGTTTTGTCCAATTGTGTTACCTTCTTCAATGATTTAGTAGGATGTAACCCTAAAGCATTGCATATGGATAGGGGCATTACATTGGTAGATGCTCCTGAGTCTACTAAGCAGTTGTGCAAATTTTTACCAAACATCCTTGTGGTAAGGAGGAAGGGAGATGACTCACTCTTGTCTTTGTATAGGGTCATGTGGGAGGTATCTGCAGCTTGAACAGTAGCTGAGGTTTTAGGTTTGACGTTAACGTCCTTGGCAACATGATCTTTATTTGTAAATTGGCCCGGGGTATGGCTATCTTCCTTTTGAGCAGAACCATCCAATGATTTCATGAAAGCATTCTTGATAGAAGGGGTTTTAAGCAAATCTGACATCGGTAAGCTGATCTTTACTTTATTCATTTCATCTGCCAGATATGTAACCAATTTGTCAGATTCAAGAAGTGGATTTGTAGCTTTTGGTGCTGTGTTATGCAATGTCAGATATTGAGCATTGACCTTGGGGAGTCCAGGGTTATTACTTGCCTTGGGATCAGGTGGAGTATTGAAATTGTTTGGAGGCAATGAGGTGGTCAAAGGATCAATAGATCTGTTTGAGTTATTCCTTAAGTTGTAGTTATGCCTACCCTGAGGTTTCTGTTGATAAGCATTGACTTCATCATGCTTAATTGATGGCTCATTCTCATCCTCAAAGGGGAAAACATAGTTAGACTCAAAAGCCATGGCTGATTCCTTACATGTTGAAGTGTAATCCTGATGTGATGATATTGTTTGCTGATAAGGACAATGCATGAAGCTTTCTAGTACTAGGGCAGAATCATACTCATAGGGGACAATTTCATTTCCCTCTGCATAAGGTGGGTTACCTGAGGTACTAACCATTTCAGCTTGGAATATGCTAGCAGCAATCCTGAATTGAGGACAGTCCAACTCTGCATGAGCGTTGGTGTTATGTATTATGCACCAGTTCGTAAGTGCTGCCTCTGTAAGGTTTACTCTGGTGGTCTGCCTAGGTTCACCAGGAGGTTGATTGTCTAGGGGTGATGGTAAGGAACCATTGTTAGGCCTAGTGTTCCAAACTCTAGACTGTCTAGGAGGATTATTGTTGCCATTGTTGTTATTGTAATTGTTGTTGTACCCCCTATCAGGATAATTAGGTTTGTCATTGGCATAACCTCTGTTTTGATTAGGTTGAGAGTAGAAATTTTGATTTCTTAGATGAGTGACCTTAGTAGTAAGTTTTCTTAACTGAGCTGATATTTCTTTGATTTCTTCCTTCTCTTCCTGAACCTTGGCCATCACATTCTCTGTCTGGGGCTTGAAAAAGGAAGACCCATTGTTATTGTTGGATTGTTCTACACCCTGAGGCACTTTTGTTTGATATGGTAACATCTGGTTACTCCCACTTGGTGGGGGCATGACACTGAGTGGTGGTATTTGCAAAGGGGCTGGCATCACAGCTGAAGGCTTAATTCTAGCCCTACAACAAGCTTCCTTGCAGGTCCTGACATGATCATTAGCATCTTGATACAGATGGTACCTAGGACAAATTTTATCTAGATTTTTAGGCAAAGCATGATATGCATTGACGGCCATTGGTGACTCTGCTGTGAAAAATGACATCACAACTGGTGGAGGTTGGATCTAGGGTATGACAGACTGAGGATGGGCCTAAGGTGTGATAGCTGGTCTTGTGGGTATTTGAAAGCCAATAGGGGTTACAGGAGCACGCTCTGGTGAGGCTTCTGTCGCACTAGAATCAAGAGTGTGATGAATGTCCATAGTCCTAGGTCTAAATCCCCTGATAGGTAGTTCTTCGAAGAGTCCACTAGATCTGGACCTGGTATTTGGCCTGAAAGCTAGGATTTCTCAAGTTTTTAAGGCAAAATGGCAAGTTTATGGCTAGAATTCAAATCGTCAGGATGTTTAAGCAATGTATGCAGGAATCTACAGTTTCCTTTGTCAACTACCCTCCTTCTAGCGCCATTTTCTTGTTGATTGGTATGTGATGTCAATGACAACCAAGCACACAAAACAAAAGTCACACAACAACCCTTGTTTATCTTGAAAGATGCGATGAATTCCAAGAATTCATGATCCCAAGTACACGTCGATTAGTTCATAATCTGCTGATGTTACTCTGTGGTTGATGTGTATTGCTATTTTCCATTTTGGGGCCTTACGTAGATTAGTAGATTCTGTTCCTACAACAATGCTATATAGGGAGGTTACTCTACACAACATATATCTCCAAATGATGTGTCTAAGTTGATATTTGCATGAGTTCTACCCTTATTTGTGATTCTCTGCATGATATTTTCAACAGTACATGCATCTAGCTTAAAATACGTTAATGATATTCAGTTATCTATGAGATGTCAGCATATTTCTCTGTTCTACTTCTGATTTATCATGATGTGTAGTTATGAAAGTGATTTCAATGAAATTAAAATGAGAAAAAGGGTTAGAGAGTGAGATTCCTAAAATTACTTGACTAAGATCATTGATCCACATACATGTTCCCATACAGCAATGGAGAGAAGAGAACTAAAAATCATACTTCACCAGGACAGTCCACAAATCCGCATGATTCAGTGCAAATCTTTAGGGGAAAAGTTGACAACAACATGCAATGAAATGAAAGCGCTTCTATAGAACACATCATTCACCAGTACATATCCAGAAATCAACTTGAAGACTACTTAAGGTTTACAATCAGGGTATAGTCTAAAACTTCATCTCCATATAATATGTTCATAAAATAGTTACATTTACAATGATTCGAGGAAGGGACCTTGATTATTTTAACAATCCAGTCCTCACTAGTCTCAGTAATCTGATCTCTCCTAAAACTATTACAAGTCTGATTTTTTTTGTATTATTGACCTCCTCCTTTTATTGTACAGTACAGGGGCTCAAAATATATATCTCTAGTCTTTCCCCAATCTGGCACCCAAAAACCCTAGGAGATCAACGGTGAGAAATGAATCCTGCCAAGAATTCGAGTAGCATACCCAGATAGGGCTCCGCTCCTTCAATAATGTTTCCACCCATAAACTCCTTCACATTGAAAGCTTCGTCACCTTCCTCTGGTGTGTTTGGCTTCTCAGGATCCGGTGCTATCCTATGTGATGTCCTCACCACTCAAGGTTTCATCTTTATGTTCACCTGCACGCCGCCATTGTGTCAGCAACTCTACTTCTTTAGCTACTCCAACAATCTGTAATAAATAATCCAGAATAAGCATCATCGTTTGGTAAGTCAACAAGAAAAAATAACATTTATATTAAAACAGGTTCCAAATGTACAAACACAGCCATCGGGCCCTAAAATTATGAAAATCGCACATCAAAAATGTGTATACAATGTTAAAACCAATTGGGTCAACCATCGTTGACCAAAAACATGCATTCGGGCTCCAAAAATGGATTCAAAAATCTAATCGCTTCGCTCTCCCACGCATTTTTCTGTTTAAAATCTATGTATATCCGATATACAATCTGGACGTGATACAACGAACTAATTGAATTCCAATCCCTTTCGGTTCCATAGCTTGTATGATGTCTTTGTATATCCTGTAGTCGTCAATCATACAAACCCCAAATATACATTGATTTAACGTTATTTCATAGCTATTTTGATTCTGCCACTTGTATATTTCGATGCATATCGGTTTGTATATCGTAACATACAAACGCAAAAATATACAAGAACTTAATTCAATTGCATAACTTTTCAAATTTACCCAATGTATATCCCAATGTACATTGTGCTTGTATCCCTTGATATACATTTCGGACGTGATACAAGCAGTTAACCAAATTTAATCCTGCGCTGAGATCCGCTTTGTATGTATGTTACTTTGTAATGATATACAAGGCACAAAATATACAAGGGCTTTTCGTTATTTCATATTCATTTCGAATCCGCCCCTTGTATATTTCGTTTG
This sequence comes from Cunninghamia lanceolata, assembly GCA_027924645.1. Classification (NCBI taxonomy): domain Eukaryota; kingdom Viridiplantae; phylum Streptophyta; class Pinopsida; order Cupressales; family Cupressaceae; genus Cunninghamia; species Cunninghamia lanceolata. Next base: position 8,279,653 of record BSBN01000316.1, read on the forward strand.
TATGTATATGTTGTATGTCTTGCTTTTGTATATTCCGAAACATACAATGATTTAAGCCCAATAAACTTTTCGGGTCCGCGTTGTATATTGGGCCTTGTACATTGGCCTTTGTATATCAAAACATACAAGCACTGAATGTACAATGACTTAACTTGCCTTAACTTTCTTTTCATGTCTGTGCGATGTATAAGTCATTGTATATCGGCTTTGTATGTCGAAACATACAAAGCACACAATATACAAGGGCTTAACTCCTTTTAAACTTCTTTTGCATCCGCGGCCTGCACATTACAAATGTATATATCAAATGTATGTCAGACACATACAAACAAAAACATACATGTGACAGACCCAAACAAAAATTCATTTCAACTCTTAACTATTTCGGGTCCACCTTGTATGTACAAATATAACATTAACAAATGCATACAAGGCAAAAAAGACATACAAATGACTTTGTATATGAACCCGACCATAAATGCGACCAAGTAAAAAATGACATTTGCATATACAAACGACTTTGTATATGGAAAGTGATATACAAAGGTCTTTGTATACAAGCAAACTCACATACAAAGGGCCTTGTATATGCAACCCGATATACAAAAGTGACTTGTATGTGCAAACAGCAAACCCTTCCCTTGTACATTTTATCAAAATGCTCATAACTTGCAAAATATGGCAAATTTTAAGATGGTTCAAAAAGCAACCCTAGCTCATTTTTGACAAGGAATCCAACCATACTATGCACTAGTACTAAAATGCATTTCTTCTCCATTTTAAACAAAGTTTGCAATTTTAACCCCCTTTTTTCCCTTTACCACCAAGCAAAATGACACACACAAGCAAAAAGGCAAAAAACCACAGCACGGGTCCTTATTTTACTAAGGAGTAAAATGGGGCGTGTTGTGAACATCACAACACTACTTAATTAGTTTGCCACTTTGGCAGTGAGTCACCCCTTGGCAGTGAGACACCCTTTGGCAATGAGCCATTCTTTGTAGTGAGCAATTTGGGCAATGAGCCTCTATTTTTTTGGTATTGTTATCTCATATATTTTCGTGGGCTAACACCCACCATGGTTTTTCCCTTTTAGGATTTTCCACGTAAAAATCTGGTGTCTACTATGTTGGATGTGTGGTTGTGATTAAGTTTATGGTTTCATGCTTTCATGGTTAAATATGATTATAAGTAATTAAGTTGTTGATGGTTTGATATTCATATGAAGCTAAGTTTTTGTGACAACTGATTCACCCCCCCTCTCAGTTGTCTAGTGTATTTCAACAAAAACATCATGTGGACAAAAAGGTAAGTAATATAATTTATCAATAGCATCCTTACACTCTTCTCCTAAAGTGTCTAATCATTATATGCTACCATAAGAAGAGAAATATACTGAACTACTAAAAACAAAGAATCCTTGACTCACTGTGACATATCAAAACTTAGGATATTGCATTGCAGACCACCAAAACACCTAAAACTATTATGGATGAACTCATGCATTAATTTGAACATGTCTCCAAAACCATACAACTGTATCTAACACTGCGGAGGAATTCAGAGCATTCCAACAAGTCTTCCTTACTACTTTACTCTGTCAAATCATAGGTCGAAACTCTGTCATTTATAACTTTCACTACAAAAGGTCTCATGACTTGAAATATTAGATGTAACACCTTCATATGCCAATCAACTTATCTTTTGCACCGTAAGCTTAAATCTTTCTCTATAGAGGAATGCAAACAAAAACACTATGACTCTGCCTTATAGTGTATACTATAAATGTGTTAGTAAAACTTTTACAACTTATCTCTAAGTGCGGTACACCAAACTTGTAAGATATCAATGTAGACATGTAGGAAACATATTAGAACATGTGCACTCACCTCCATATCACAATTACACATCATACTGATTATCATTCTTATACTTAGACAATTTCTCACCATCTGCTAGGTCTTTTGAACTGACCTACCTTAAATATGTTGACCCCATGTCTGTAACTGAGTCAAACCTTCTCTCTCAAATATTCCACTATATTAATCATGCTAACCTTGTGTTAAACCATCTCTCTCAAATCTTCCACTATCCATTAACCTATTGTTTTGTAGGAAAAGAGGGAAAGAGAGTAAATAGCTAGATCCTCCTTTCACTACAAACATTCAAGGACATTCAACTGAGTTGAATCACAAATTTTGCAAGAGGATTTACCTATAGGTTGATGGTCACTTGTAATGATGTCAAGATTCAAAATTTGTCAATTAATGTATTAAATTTAATGCTCAAGTATGTTGAAACCCCTAAATATGTAAAATCATAAGCAAATTGATGAATTACGACAAATGCCTACAGACCAAGACAGTAGACAGAGATTAGTTACTAACCATTTTTCAAAGTTTGAGATGCAGAATAGTCAGGGTCTTCATGACTAGTGTCCAATACCAATGCAATCTTTTCTTCGAGGGGTTTTGGACTCCTTCTGACACTGATAATCATTGTTCTATCTATTTCTGACTGTGCAGATGCAGAGGTCACTATGACTCACACCGAAGCCCAAGGTAGGATGTTCTTTAGGATGTCAAGACTTCTCTTGATACTGAGCATCACTGTCATGGCGATTTTTGTACCTAAATCCTCAGAGCCCTTTATGACTAGCGCCCTAGCCTCGATACTACACCAAACTGCTTCTTTTCAATGGATCTAGAATCCTTATCTTCTGCGACCTTCCTCTACAACTCTGTTCTGCAAAATTTGATACCCGTAACCTATAATCACAAGGAGTGTGGTTGGGGGTTGTGGTGTTTAGGAGATTGCCTCAGTCAAGCCTTCAAATGACATTCAAGCCTTACAACATTGTTGTTTGATAAAGAGTGTGTATTGCTATGGGATAGAGGCAAAAACAAATTGATAAATGATTGATTCAACACAACTAGAAATCACCTCAGAGGTGGAGCTCACATGTAGATGAAAATCCTTCAACACATGAGAAGATGAAGCTAAATCTGCAATCACAAACACAACAAAAATATTCTTCTCAGCAACAATGAATATCTTGAATGCTCTAAAATCATAAGTTTGCCAAAAAATCATAATCATCTTCTAGTTTGCAAATGAATCCCTAAACATGCTTATATATGCATTCCCACTTTAATTTCATAATTCAAACTTAAGATGTCGACATGGGAGACCTTTAACGGTCACATAACTGACATTCAAATTTGGGACCTGCCTAAAATAGGGTAGGACTAGGGCACGAGCGCCCAAGCTCCTAGGTCCTATTTTAGTGTAGGGTCAAATGCCACAATGTCCTTCAAGCCCCATTTGACATGGGTTTCAGGCCATTTTGTTCTTGGAGTTAAAATGAACATGCAAGATGCAAAACAAGGGACCCATAAGCTAAATTTAGGAGGTAAAAGTCCTAGGGGGACATTTTATGACATAAAACCTATCTTCAACTTCTATACAAGGCTTTATACAAGCCTAACCTCAAGTTGACACATATTGAGTTGACATCAATGACAATGCACATTGCCAACAAAAGGTTGTAAATTTTCTAGGGGGTTCAGGAATCTCTCACATCTCTCATCAATTATGATCCAAAGAATAGATAAATCTAGTTCTAGGTGTGGTGGTCAAGGTAGTACTGGAAGTGGTGGAGCATCTATGCTACTCTAGCCTTCTTCCTTTAATGATCTAGAGGTCCCATATTTCTTATATTTGTTGTGAAGCAATGAGAGATGGATACCTGACTGATTAAGAACTTGATGTTGCAGCCTGAAGAATACTCCACTAATGGGAGTAGAAGGAGCCTGAGGATGCTCTGTGAAGATGGCAGTTTGTTCTGTTGGTTGGTTAGTCACTTTTCTATTGATCTGAAGATTTGAAGTTTGTAGCTGAGAAGATTGAAGATAAAGACAGATGAAATGCAGAAAAAGGCTTTGTTGCAGGTACATTTCCAAGGGACTTGGAAATTTTGTTGGTTGGTTGTATGGTGCAGGAGCACCTTGGCAAATTAATATTGCCTTAAACAAATCCTTGAGTTTGATTAAATTTCTATGCTTCCACATTGTAATAAGGTTATTTTGAGTCATTGTTATGTGTCTAGGAGACTAGGAGTCTTAAATATGCAAAATATTGCAAACCATGTAAAGGTTGCCAATATAAAATTGGAAAAAATAGTCAAGTTACTAAAAAGATAGTTTTGGGATGGAATACCAAGGGTTAGTTCACTTGAGGAAGTTAAAAGTTAGTTGGTAACTGAAAAGACAAGTTGTTATGCCTTTAAAAAAGGCCTTGTAACCATTAAAGATTCGGGGGGTGATTGAATACAAGAACATATTCAATAAACAAACACTGCTTTATTGCATTTCTATAGAAAATTCACTGTTTTCAGGTCTTGTACAGCTCTGTACGGGCATGAAATTATGGTTGAACATTTGCAAGTGAAAGGTCTTTCAATCACCTTCCCTTTCCTTTTTATTTCATGCATTTTGGTTGTGATTGGACGTAGATTTTGTAAATTTGGTAAAAACTGTCCAAACCCTCTGTTAGGGTAAACAGTGAATGAGAAACTGTGTTTTCTTCCTTGTTAACCTTTGCATGTTGCTGATCCTTGGTGGAGAATGTCTGTAGTAGCATTGGATTTCATATTCTAGAGGTCTCTAAGCAAATGATTGAGTTTTAAGGAGTGTGAGGTTCAAGTTTGGACTGATTTTTTGTTAACAGTCTATCAAAAACAGAGTTTGAAGGATAGTTAAGAGGTATAGGTGTAGTGTGGTTGAAAATACTAATGGGAATGGACTTTTGATGGATGTTTAAGATTTAATAGACCTAGTTTGATGTATTCCAAGTGTTATTTGGGAGAGTTTGAAGTCCGAGGTTGTAGAACCAATAAGCCTTGTGTGCATGCAAGCCTAATAGGCCTAGTTAGCACAGCGACAATCCAATTTTTCAGACATTCTTTACAAAGTAATGGTCATTAATTTCCTAATATGTTGTAAAGTCCCTTAATGGGTACTCAAAACACCCACCATAGTTCAAAGAAGAGTCTTATGGCAAAAGTTATGAGGGACTGTTCTATAAAATAGGGCTATTAGGAATGGAGCAACCTATCTGTGAAATGGGCATTGATGGAGTCTCCTGACTCTTGGTGTGGTTTGGGTGTGCTTGGTGAGTGGAGTTAATGTTGTTAGATGCCTCTTATACCTTCGTGAAAGGGTTGAATCATTGCAATGCATTAAAACTAGTTCATTGAAGTTTCCTTGTATGGTCTTGTGAGAAGCAATCTAGAAGACAAGCTTTGAAGTTTGGTAGAAGTTATGTGTTTATCATTTTCCTCTGCATCAAGTCTTGAGAAAGAAGAATGAAGCTAAAGAAGAAAAACCCATAGATTTCATGAGCTGACCATTCAAAGATGTAGAGCTTAGATATATGGATGTTGAAAGACAAGCTCTTGCTTTGGTCAGAGTAGTGAAGAAATTCAGACATTACCTTTTAAGAAGTAAGATAATTGATGAAGTACTAGATGTAGTAGTGAAAATGCTCCTGATGGAGAGTCAACCTCAAGAAAAAAGAGCCAAGTGGATAACGGTTCTTTAAGAATATGATATTGACATAACACCCATGAAATTGGTAAGAGGGCAAGCCTTGAGCCAAATGATTTCTGAGACTGATCCTAACATTGTGAGTCAGCAATATGTAGTGAACACCAAAGAGAACAAAGAATGGTATTTTGATATTAGACATATCCTGATCACTGGGAGATGCCCATTGAAGATGCAAGATTCTCAATGGAGAGATTTAAAGACAAGATCACAGAAGTACATGATCAAAGGAGGAGTCCTTTTCAAGAGAAACAATGAGGGGGTATACCTCAGATGTCTGGATAGATTAGAAGCTGACAAAGTTTTAGCTAATTTACATGATAAGTTTGGAACAACACATGGTTCTTACTTAGCTACTACACATGCTATCCTGAGAGCAGGATATTATTGGCCCACCATTTTCAAAGACATTGCTGAACACATCAAATATTGCCATACTTGTCAGGTCTCTACCAATAGAGAGAAATTTGCTGCCCAACCCTTGCAGCTAGTGATGGAGATGCATCCATTTGCTCAATGGGGCATGGATTTCATAGGTCCTATAAATCCTCCATCATCTTTAGGTCATAGGTATGTGTTGATCGTGATGTTAGTCATGAACAAACGTAGAATAAAAGTACACATTAACCTTTACTCATCTTGAAAGATATGATGAATTCAGAGAATTCATAATCTCAAGTCTCCATTGATTAGGTCTTAATCTTCTGACATTACTCAGTGGTTGATGTGTGTTGTTGTTTCCATTTTGGGGCCTTACATAGATCTTCTTAGTAAGATGATGTTTCCTATATTGATGTTGCACAGAGAGTTATTCTTACACAAGATATACTTCAAATATTGCATTTATCTTCAAATCTTTGCATGATATTTGTTATTTTGACATGCTTTACCCTCAAATATGTTGAATGTGTTCAATTATCTACGGGATGTCTGCATATTTACATTATTTGCTTAAGATTGTCAATTATTTGCAATTGCGATGATAAAATTCTCTAAAATTGAAAGAAACTGAAAGAAATACTTCAATTAAAGTTGAACCTTTAGTTATTGATCCACGTACACACTTGATAATGTCATTAGGAGAAGAAATCAAACCATATGTTCACCAGGATATTCCACAGCTAGATACAATTGATTTAAACTTTAGAGGATGATGAATGAAAACAATACATGCAACATGATGAGCACTCCAAGGGATGCAACAAATCAAAGCATATATCCAGAATTTAGACACAGATTACTCAAGATTTATGAAGATTTCTAATCAAAATGCTCTTCTCTTTCATTAAGTATGCAAAAGACATACATATACAATAGCTTTGAAATGAGCCCTGAATACTTCAACAAACAAATTTCAAATAAGTTTCGAATCCCTTACAATGAGGCATTCTTGCACCTTTTATAGAATAAGGTGAGGAATTAGTTACAAAATGATCTACGATCAAGATTTATCTATGAATATCTACGGTGAATATTCTTCTTTGACCTGGTCAACATTATCATATGGCACAGGTTGCCAGCTGGCAACCATCTGAAATATTTATTTTCTTTAAGTGTCAGATGCTGATATCGGATTTATGTTGCATCTTTATCTATCCGTCGACTTCATGCTCTTCATCACCAGGTGCATCACTTGTTGTATCTTCATCATCCTAATGACTGGGACCTTGTATATGAGCCTACATAATTACCCTAACATTTTCATACAACTGCACTATTTTATCTATTTCTCCACCATCTTGAGTCTTTGCTTTGACAATGGCATGTTTATGTGCTTGGTATTTATTTCAGATGTTATCCAGTTTATTCCTTCTGTTGTATAATGTCTCATTATAATTTTCTATTTTCACCTTGGTTCTTACCAGTCTATCCATGACTTCTTCTATGAATTGGCCCAGTGGATCATCAACAATGAATTAGAAGTTATTATGTAAAGCTTCGATTGCAAACTTCTCATCTTGATTTTCTATCTTTCCTTCCACCTTTCCTTCCACCTTTCCTTCCAACATTTTAGAATTTCTGCCTCAAAAGATATCATTTCATGTAGCCTCATGCTGATTTCCCTCAACTTATTGTTGCATCTTTTCAGCACATCACATTCAAATTGGATGTCTTTATACCAAATATCTATCAATAATGCATTGTTATTATTCAACACTTGCTTTTGTATAAGTATCTGAGGATTGATCCTCCTTATTTCTTCTAGGACAACCAATATCTTCTCCAATTGGAAAGACCTTTTCCCTGTCTCCATTTGCATTTTATCTACCTTCTTCTTGGAGCTACTAAGGGAATTCCACCTTTTTAAAGAAGCTTTAACCTCTACATCATCAAATGTGGCTAACATCCACTTTCTCATTACAGATGACTCATGTTTCATGAGATCCAACTTATTTACCTCCTCCTGGGAAATAGCAGTCAATGGGACTACATGATCAGTTGAAGTATCTTTAGGGTTAATTAACCCTTTTATATATGTATGTAACTGAGCAATGTGCTCTTTGTGTTGTTTATTCTTATCCTTTTCCTTTTTGACTTTCTGGATCAAAGAATCAATTATGTCCTTTCCTTCTTGACCCTCCTGGTCTTCATTAGTGAATCCCAAATCCACTGTGCTGATCTAGAATTCATCCAGAGTGATTTTACCTTTCTCTTTATCCACAGTAGGGAGTGCTACCTGTGCTGTCCTCCTACCTATTGTAGGATCTCTTCTAATGGCCGAGGTCAACCTGGCCTTCCTCCTGGGCTTTATTAATGTTTCTAGAAATAGTGTAGACACATCAAATTCTTGAATTTCCATAGCTGTTTCAGTGCCAATTTCTCTTTCCAGCCACTGAGGAACTTGATCTTTTGTACCTTGGTTTCCTGCATCATCATCATGATCATCACCTTGATCTCCCATAAGTGCATCTGTGTCTGACGGAGAAGGTGATTTTCTTTGTTCTTCCTCATGATGCTCTTCATGAGAATGATCTTTTGGTACATCCTCCTGATGAGGAACCTCTTTTCCTAGAGGGTGATCCTGTTGATCGTCATGACCATCATGACCCCGATCTTTTGCTTCCTCTGTTCTAACTTCATCTACTTTATTGATCTCTTCATCCTGAGATATGCCCGCATCAGTGGATATTATTTCATCTACTTTAGGTGCCTCTGCCTGATCTTGCGTCATATCTTTCTCTGCACTTGAAGTAGATACCTCTTCCTAAGTTTTCAGATCATCCTAATTTGACTTTTCTTTACCTCCTAAGGTCTCTTGAGTCTTGATGACATCTTCATTGGATATGACCTTTTCTTCCTCATCTTTTCCTTGGACTTCCACTATCTTGGGTTCATCAGCTATATTTTGTTGGGACTGACCCAAATCTGGAGTATGCATTTCTACTTCAATCAACTCTATTTCTTCAGTTTTACTCACGTCATCAGGTGCATTAGTTTGATGTTGAGGACTCACATCCTTTATATATGAAAGGTCCACCACTTTAGGGCTGGTGACCTTCTCAACTAATTCATCTAGCCCTATTTGCTGTGCAACTTTCTCGGGGCTTCTTTCCTTTTCTTGTTCAACTTGTTTCTCTCCAGTTCCTTGCACTGATGGGGTCCCAAAAGGAGTGATGTAGGTGCCTGTGGCCAGTGTCTCCATTTGTTGAGTAGTTACATCCTTAACCACATCATCATTAGATAAATCTACCATTTCCTCTAACGAGACAAGACCACTTGGAACTGCTTTAGATGTTTCTTTGAACTGCTCTTTAGCTTGTTCAACTTTAAATTTCACAATGGTAGGAAGTGGTACATTATGCTATAACTCCTTTCTAAAAACTTCACTACCTGCCCCTCTTAGCATAATGGGGCTTTGCCTTATTTCACCCCTCATGGAGGTTCTTGCTTTCTTTGGTGTGGGGGCAATCACCTAAGGTGCCTTTCTTTTCCTCTTGAACAATACAGGGCCCTCCTCCTCATCATGCTCCTCTTCCAGAGGGATATCCTGCTCTATTTGTTTATGTGAGGCTTGACCTTCTTCATAGGTCTCAGTAGCAACTACCGCATCTGCCCTTTGTATTCTCTTTGACTTTTGCTTCTCTAACGAAGGAGGCACAGATGATGCTGATGCTTGGCCTGAAGCTGATACTTTTCCTGATGTTGTTGCTTCCTTAGCTATGGCCATTATTCTCTCAATGATGACCCCTTTGGGTTCTTCTGCAGTTTTCTTGTCTCTGGGAGGTCTTTTGCTCTATTTTTGTTGAGGGGGCAACCTGTCTCCCTTGGATTTCCTCTTCTCATTCAGGAAATAATCATATTCATCAGTAGAGAGCTCTTGTCCTTTCTTTTTGCTATCAACTGTAAGGGCTACACCCTTTTTCTTCAATATATTTACTTGCTTATCAACCCAAGCTTGGGTGAGCTGTAGTATTCTACCCGTGAATGGATCCAGGGAGATATCCTCCTGCATTGTAAGATCCGAGGCTAATATAGTATCATTATATATCTTCTTTACTTCATATTCATCCGCCATTATCTTTCCATCATCCTTCTTCATTTGCGTCAGAATGGAAATGCAACCAAAGGTCTGGATCTAGTTAATGGTTAACCTCTGATATCTCCTTCTTCGAGCTTCAGCCTCATCCTCGCAGTCTGTCCAAAAATCTTCAAGATGCCTTTGATGAATGGGCTGTCCCATGATCTTCTGCATCCTTCCATAAGGATCATACGGCCTTGTCAATGGAAATGGCTGTAATTTCATCATGGTTGAGCTAGCTATTGCTTTCTTAATACTTTCACTATCTAGGCACATATACCAGCCCATTGTTACTGGAAATAGTACTGGAGGAAGCTTGCTATTAGCTTTGTAGGCATCCAGTATTGTCACAATCTACCTCATGAACTCCATTAATACTACAGCATTAGTTGGATATCTTGGGAGCATGAGAGGGTGGTCTTGAAATCCTTCAACCCTAATGTATGAAAAGGTTGCAAATTGAATGAACCAGGCTCCATGCCTGTATATCACCTCCTGAGCTTCCATGCTCAGTCTCTTGGTTCTATCCTCCTCCATGGTCCTCACTAGATGCATAGAGAATGCATCATTCACCAATTTATAATCTTGGAGGTAGTTAACTCTTTGTAATTGGGGGTAATGGTCCCAGATGTGTGCATTATTGGTGGTGCCACCAATCTTCCCCTTTGTAGTCAATCCATTAAATGTACCTTTATAGGCACATGCATAAACAAGGTAGGAAGTCATATAGAAAGCACATTCTGTACCTCCTAAGTTTTTCAGTTGCTCATCTAGAGCATCACTTATCATTTTGGCCCATAGTGCCCTGTTCTTAGTGTATAAGCACATCAGGATGACCCCATACTTCCAATCCTTGAAATTTCCAGCTGTTGGTTGTCCTGTTACCTGACTGAGTAGGGTGATCATGAACTGATATTCATCATCAAAGTCAAATTTGAATAGATGAATAGGCAACTTTGTTGCAGCTATATAAGGACTGTTCTTAGCCCTCCATGCATACATTCTCTTCCTAGCAGCCTTCTTATTGACTTCATATTATGTTTCTAGCTTCTTCAGGTTAATGTTGACAACCTTCTTGCCCAGTGGCAAACTGAACATGGTGGAAAGGCTTTTGATAGATAGGTCTGCATACACTCTCCCATGCTTCTCCACCCTCCTTGTCTAGGGATTATAATTTCGGGCACACTCAATAACCAGTTCAGGAGCCTCCATAGAGTATGGAAAACCAATTGCATTCCACATCCCGGACACAAAAATTGCCTCAAGCAGGGCATCATCATTATTCATGTTGATCCTATCTATCCATGCAACCAAATCTATATTACCCTGGTGAGTGTCACCTATAGTTCCATATTTGAATTGCACACCCTCAGGTTGTGTAAACATTGGCTTAACAAATTCTGCCTCGGACTTCATCAATCTTTTGTCCACCATGGTTTCCTGCAATTCCAAGAACTGGTCTCAAGATTGATACTTCATCTCATGCATGCATGTATGTATATCCTACATCCTTATGGCATCATACATATGCTTATTAAACAATTATTTCATCATGATGTAGAGAAATCCTAGCTTCAAATCAATGAATCATCATTTTACCTGGATATGCATATAATAATAACTAGAGGGTTTCAACTACTTACCTGATGCACTTATCCTCTTGAATTACAATGATGACTAAATGGAGTAAGCCGGATACTATCGATAATCACGTCCTTCATTCTGATTCAAGCTGTACGCATTTGTAGGTGGTTCGTAAGAAGGTTTGCAAGCTCAGCTCTATGTAAGACTACTCTTATCGCGAGTTAAGTGCATAATGATGTTATGAATTCTCTCTAAACCCATTTATTTGGTCAGTCAGGGCACAATCTAATTAAATCTCTCATAATCATTAAGTTTCCACACGGAAACCTGCAGAGGTTGCCAGGTGTGACCATCGCACTTAACCATTAGCAGGAAACACCTACCATATTAATGAGCATTCAATGTCGCATGGCCAGAAGAGGAGGATGATCTTTTGAAATATCGGGTGATGTTTTGAATATTAGGTGATGTTCAAAATATGTCTGTCTCATAATATGACCATCCACATCTTAGCGGAAAACCTATGTCGGCATATCGGGTTATTTTTGGACCATCAGGTCATGTAATAAAATATTAGGGGATGTTCAAAATATCAGGTGATATTTTGAATATCAGGATGACGTCACCATGTTATTGGTTTAGTCTATCATTGAAGCACTATGACGTCATCATCATGTTTTATGAAAGGGTGCTTTTAGGAAATATACCTTCGCGAGGTAAAAATATGATGATGTCATCATCATATTGATTCTCTTTGTTATCAGGTTGGATGATGTCATCAAGATAAAAGTTCCAGGGTGATATTTTGGACAAAGTTTGTGACAGGATGATATTGAAATATCATCCTCACGGAATACATGTTATTTGATAGGTAAGTATCACAATCACCTAAAAATGATGTCCACAGGTCGTGAATAGATAATTTATCGGGTGATAAATTGGATCAGGGTGATATTTCAAAAGATAACTGATATTAGGAAATATGATGATAACTTACCTTCTACTCTACGAATATCAGGTTTGACCAAGACATTGACCATTCATAACTTTCACATCCTAAGGAATATCAGGGTGATGTAAAAGGTAAACCTTCATGAAATTTAATGCTCTTACCAAATTTGAGGTTAAATAAATGAAATATGAATCTTGACAAACTAACCTCATGATGATGACTTCCCTAGCCATTGTGTAGGATTATCTGAATTGATTGAATTTTACCAGACTGCCAGCAAAAGACCACACAAGCAAAGCCAAAAGCTGGGTCCTTGTTTGCCAAATCAAAATGGGGCATGTTGTGTAACCACACAACATTATGTTTTGACAATCATTGAGTATTGTACCAGGTGGATTGAAGGAGTCAGCAAAAAAACATGCAATGTAGAGGATGTAATCAAATTCCTAGATAACAACATAATAACCAGGTATAGAGTTCCATATGCCCTACTATGTGATAATGGACCAACTTTTGCATCGCTAAGTTTATCTAGTTGAGCTTTTGATTATGGAATCATTTTGAAATTTTCTTCAAATTATTATCCCCAAGGAAATAACTTAGCAGAGTCAACAAACAAAAACTTATTGAGTATCATAAAGAAACTAATAGAAAAGAATCCCATGGAATGGAATACCCTACTTAAGTATGCCTTGTGGGTAGACTGAACCAGAAGGAAGGTTACATTAGGAAACTCTCCTTACCAACTACTGTATGGGGTGGATCCTATCCTCCCCGTGAATCTAAAAATTCCCACATTGCAGTTTGCACAAGAGTACCTGGGAATAGATAGTAAACAAGAAGTTAAGTTGCTTCAACTTATGTACCTAGAAGAAAAGAGAGATAGAGTGATTGACCAATTCGCTAAACATCAGGCTACTGTCAAATGTTGGTTTGATAAGAGAGCCAGAATAAAAGCCTTCAAGATTTCAAATTTAGTCCTAGCATGGGACAAAGCACATGAAAAAAAAGGTGATCATGGAAAGCTTGATAAACTTTGGATCGGTCATTTTCAAATTTTAGAGATCCTAGGAGATAGTACTTATAGACTTAAGACCTTAATAGGTGAGGATGTTCCATTGCTAGTTAATGGACTGTTCCTCAACCATTATTTTCAAGATTAGACAAGGTCATGTTAGGATGTTGTACCATAATATACATATTGTATAGTTGCTTGGATAGTTTTTCTTGGTGTGTTTACTTATTTGCTTATTGATGTTGAGTCCTTTCTTTGTTTAGTCAAGATGATGCACCTTATCACCCCAAGAACCCAACAAAATTGTTAGAATTCAAGTGATGAGTACAAATTCTTACATAGGTTGTGACTCACACTAAGAGGTACCTCTGATCAGGTCTGTGTTGTTCCGTTCATCAGTGACATCCCTTTTCTTGATCAAGGAGATTTTCAAAATGACTTGCCTAATAGCCCTAGGTTTGTTGAATACCTCAGTATAGTTGTTAAGTGAAAAATCCAAAGGGTCACCCTTTCTACCATTGCAATTCCCAACCTAAAACAACAAGTGATCACACCTTGCATGATGAGCTTACAAGATGATATCCTATGAATATACAAAAAAAAGAGAGAAATATATTAAAAATCCAAAAGGATGAAATTTAGGCCACCTAAGTAACTCTACCGGGGCTATAGATGTCTGCTGGCAGTGGGGCTCTACTTAGGGGAATTGCAAAGATAACTTTGTCGGGGCTATGGACGCCTGCTAGAAACAAGGCTCTATCTTGGTTGGCTATGGGGGATGAACCCAAACTATGTAGCTTAACACTAGTTACTAGCATCTTCAACTTACTTTCAAGATGAGGATTATTAATCACATGCACACACTTGATCCCTTGTCAACATGGTTATTCTTATGAACTTGACATCATTCAGAAAGATCATGATGCTTATGCTTAGAGAGAGTTAGAATACTATGTTTTAATATGTCCTCATCACTTGAATAATTTGAATTTGGTTGTTTTCTTTGGTGGCAAGTTGTTGTGTGGTTGCACAACATGCCCCATTTTGCCTTAGCAAAACAGGGACCCAACTTTTTGCTTCTGCTTGTTCTTTGCTTTCTTGATTTGGGTGGTTTGGTAAAATTCAGTTGAGTATATCACCCCCTACTCATGCATGTGCCTCACAAGAGAAGGTCAAATTCCAAAGTCAAAATTTGCCATCATAAACCTCATAATGTGGAAGAACACAAAATTCTAAGCAAGTTTGCTTTTTGGATCACCTTGATATTCCTTAAGGATAAAATGTTATGCCAAGTCAAAGTTTGGTCAAACCTAATATTACCATAGGGTCTTATTTATTAATATTAGTCACATTTGGTAGATGACCCTGACATATGAAAATCACTCGATATCTATATAATAATTCAATATGCAAATGTTAAAGTTAAATGCTAAAGAATACCTACCCGTCACATACCCATGCATATTCCCAGAGGGTCATATTTTGAAATATCCTTGACCTTCACAAATATGACCGTGATGTCATCTTGTTCTAATTTATAAAAGAACCCAATATGATGGTGATGTCATCAATGTGCCCAACATCTGCAGGGTCATATTTCTAAATATCCATCATTTTTCTTAATATGACAATGATGTCATTCTAACCCGATACAAAGAAAACATGACAAGAAGATGATGTCATCATGACTCAGATCCAAGAGGATCATATTTTGAAACATCCCTAATCTTAACTAATATGATGATGACATCATTTTCTCGACCAATTTGAAAGCTTTATAAAAGTAGTGACGTCATCCTCACATTCTCAAATAGGGTGATATTTTGTAGTGTTGAATATCTAGATATTTGCCAATATCCGTCATATCAACCCTCGAAGTGACCAATTAAATGATGCCATGTGGCACATCAACTTGATCATATCGATACAATGTGTTATCACGATTATTAACAAAGGTATAGTGGCCCAACTTTGGTTGTTGGTCAACAATTGACCATCCTCGTGATGACATCACCCTCATCTTCCAGATATCAGTCATATTTTCAAACATCCCTGATCTCCATGAATATCACCCCCCACGTTAAATGCAATTCCAACGGTGGTTTGAGCCTTCAAAATTTCAAATACACGCCTGCCACTTGTCAACATCTATAAACATCATGTGTTGATCAATGGACATGAACAGAAGGACATTAAGCATACCCTAATTTGCCATATTAATTGGTTAAAAGTAAAAATTTGGGTTCATTTTGAATTTACCATATGTTTAAGCAAAGAATTACAGAGCTTTGGTGAGATTAAGACATCACTACAACTTGCAAATGGAATGGGATACGCATTCGAACGGAATGAAAAATGTTAATTGCAACATGATCGTGCTCATCTAGACATCACTTTCACAGTAAAAGGGAAATGATTATCAGGTATATAAGGATAAAAACCCTCTTTTGTCATTTATGATGAATGAAGAGGTAAAAATGGCTTTAACAGAGTTAATTGATATGATGATTCATAAAATAAACTAGAATGATAGAATTATCACCATGAAGTGCATGTGATCACTAAACCACTACTGCACACGACACGTTAGGGTAAGATTTACATGTTTTATTGTAGGATCTAATGGATGTTAGAAGGAACCAATCTGAAACCAAATTTTTGAAACCTATATACATGCAGCTGGAGGGAATAGCATTCAGATATGGACAAATTGATGATACACATCAAGGAAACACTGATCTTGATTCATGGATAACAAAATTAGAGAAAGGAAGTGGGAATCCTCTGCTCATGAGCATATACAATTTAGGAATGTCGAACATAGGAGGATTTGTGTATGCAATGGAGGCCACTGAACTAGTGGTAGAATGTGCCTAGAATTATAATGTGGATACCATAAGGGTAGAAAAACATGATAGAATTTATGCAAACTTTTCAACTACAGGCATCACCTCAACCTTCAATCTACCCAAAGGACCTAGAATGTGGTTCGATTAAACCTGGGAAAATTGGAAAAAGAGTATAATAGCAATCAGAAAAAAGCTAGAAGGATCATCTACCAATGGAGGGCAAAGAATAACACATATAAGGCCACTGCCAAATTACCTATACATCTTTTCAAGTTTGATTTTGCTCTAGAATACCAATACATGATGGTAATGCTCAGCAGGATGACAAGGAAACCAAATCTCGGAGCCTTCGAGAATTGCATGTATGGTATTGTCGGGATGGTAGAGTGAACTAATGACAAACCCCTATGGGTGAAAATCATAAGTGACAGCCTAGATGAGGGAATGAGGAAGCTAGGAGGGAAAATTAACATGTTCCATATGACCTCCTATGTAGTATATGCATGTGCATTTAGAGTCACCTTCAATGGGTTGCAAATAGTGGGTAGGGTCGGAGTAACTCTAGAGATGTGAACATCTGGGAGCATTATCCACAGGTGAAAGGAAGAGAGTCTATCCAACATTATTAGAGACTAAATGGTTCATTCTCTATGCACCTTGTCAGGACTATGGAAGAAGACAGGGCAAAGAGATTGAGTGTTGAAGCTTAAGCTACTATATACAAACATGGGGCTTGGTTCATCCAATTCCCCACTTTTTCATACATAGGAATGGAAGGTTTCACTGGGAAACCTCTCATGTTGCTGAGATATCCCAATAACAAGGTCTTCCTGATGGAGTTTGCTAGACAGATATTGCCTTCAGTGGAAGCTTATATTGAAAAGCGAAAGATACCAAATGTCTTGTTTCCAGTCATGATTGGCTGGTATATGTGTCCTGATAGGGAAAGTGTGAAGGATGTAATTGGAGGATTGAACTTGATGCACTTGTAGCCCTTCTCACTGGCTAGGCCATATAATCCTTATGGTAGGATGCTAGCATTGCATAAGAAGCCTATGCATCAAAAGCACATTGAAGATTTCTGGGCTGACTGTGATGATGAGGTAGAAGTAAGAAAGAGAGGCTACCAAAGGCTTACTCTGAATCAGATATACACCTTGGATTGTATGCCAATAACTGCTTAGTTACATGAAGATGATGGTAAGATCATGTCCCAAGAATATGAGGACAATAAAGTATACAATGAAACTATTGGAAAGAAACACTGTGTGGCTTCATGAGTGTTTTCATTGATGGCAACAAAGTCAATCCCACACATCTGCAGTATAGAGTATGCATATACCGGAAGTTAGATTGAATATTGTCTTGGTCTAGTGAACAAGAACAGAGTATGCATCAAGGTCCAAAAATTAGGTCTGGATCTCTCAGATGGTGTAACTCAGCAAGTTACACACTTGGATAAGTTAGGAGGAGTATCATGACTACTATATTCCAGAGATTTAGCCTCCGGTAGTAAAGCATGGAAAAAATATGAGCATATGAGCTTCGGGTTCCAGTCAAGTAGAGCAGACAAAGGAAGAATTGACCAACAAAGCATCAGACTTCAATTCGGATGAGTAAAAGGTGTTGATCAAGCTATTTGGGGGATTATACATTGTTGGCCGACATGATTAATGACTTCTATGCCTATGCTTTTGATACACATCTCAAATCAAGCATGGATTCAGCTAGTAGATCAGTAACTTGTAAATATCTTGAGTGTTCTTGTTGCCGACTAGAAAGTTGATGAAATCCTTGATGTGGATATTTATACCAGATGGATTCCAGTATGTAGGTGTGTGAGAAAATAGAAGTAAAGGAAGAAGTGTGAAGAAAAGTAGGGAACAAGTTTGAAAGTTGTAGATCAAGTCTGATATGTGATAGAGCAATAGTATTAAAATAGAAGAAGAATGAAGTGCATCAAATTAGTGTATTGTGCCTAACCAGAACTGAACTCTTACATTTGTAGATGCTTCTCATCAGTTCAAACATTTGATTACCTTCTCTAAGTTCATGTAGGTAGTGTGCCTCCTATGAGCAGTGTGATTAGGCAGTGAGCCCTAATTGGCAAGTGCCATTTTGTACTTCATATTATTTTAACAGAGAATACAATCTTGGGTTATTCACCCCATGGTTTTTCCCTTAACAGGGTTTTCCACGTAAAAATCCTTGTGTTATGTGTGTTGATTTTATTTCTATTCTTATATGCTTATATGATTTGATGTTACACTATTTATTGTGATAACAAAAGAAAAAGTTAAAGAAATTTTGAGATAACTGATTCACCCCCCCTCTCAGTTATCTACCTTGTTTCAAACAATTGGTATTAGAGCTAAGTTCCTCCAAATAGAGCCTAACAACTTGAGGAAGATCTAGGAATCTCAATGGATACATATGGTATGAAGGAACAACTTCAGTCTGCCCTAGATGATCTTTAACAATCCCATTTTGAAGTCAATAAATTGAGAGAAAGACTCAAACAAGATGATGATTTCATAAATGAGCTAAAAGAAAAATTGATTATCTCTGTGAAAAAGAGAAAGGAACTACTTCAAATATTAGCAAATTAGAGTGAAGCCAATGATACTAATGAAGATCTGAATGAAAAAAATAAGGTATGTGAGAAGCTGTCAAAACAAATCATTATGGTAAGGCATGAAATGGAATCAGGGGTCATGAGATTCACCCAAAATTTGAAGAAAAAAGGAAAATTGAAGATAATCTAAAACAATCCCTCAAGGAGAAAATAGAGGACTACCACAAAATGGACAGAATAATCAGGCATCTTGAATCAGATCTTGAAGAAGCTAGCGACAATGAAGAACAACTTGAGAATCAAATAGATACTCTTAAACAAGATCTTCAAACAACAAATGAATACAAAGAGAAATTCAAGATAAGCTCAGCCCAAATTGAAGTTCTTCTTAAAAGCCAAAAGAGGATAGATGATAAGCGTGGCTTGGGATATGAGAAAGGTGAAATCTCTAGATCTAGTCAAAAGAACTTTGGATCAGGAAATCAAAGAAACAAGACTAGAAGACCTCCGGTTAAGCAACCAAATGCTCAAAGATATCCATCCTTCAATGGATACTACTTCAATTGCAACAAATTTGGTCATAAACCAACTCAGTACAGAAGGAGAATGAATCAAACTAATCCATCCTTCTCTAGACAATGTTTCCACTGCAAAAGGTATGGTCACAAATCTCATGAATGCAAAAATATAAACAATTCATTCAATGGTAGATGCTTTGCATGCAATAGAATGGGACATATGGGTAATCAATATAGATCAAAATGATATCAATCAAATATGCAAAGAAATGTTGTTTGTTACAATTGCAATAGATCTGATCATATTGCCAAATTCTACAGAAGTAAAAATTAGGATAAAAAGGGTCTGGTGCATCATAATAAAAAACTAGGGTAAACGCAAAGTGAATGTGGATGAAGTTCAAAGGGAGATGAGCAAGATTTGGGTGAAGAAGAGTATAATATTGGGGATGGATCTGCACCAGAATTCGGTGTTGATATTCCTTCCAGAAACTAAACAGATGAGCTCTAGCTCAGGGGGAGTCATAGAGAAAAATAAATTCCCCCAGCCAGTCAATTAGTGCCTAAATTGGCACATGGAATGCTGTGGATTAAAGGATTCTTAGGAAAATATCTAAATAACCCTTGGTAAAAATATGAAAGATCTGCATGAAGTTTTGCAAGAGTTTAATCATTTAAGATTGATCTAGTTTGACAGCCATCCGGGAAAGTAGGATTTTCAAGGACAGATCTAGTATGATTCAAAATTGAAATACTTTGATTTGTGGATCCATGGCATGATTGAAGAAAAGATGGTACATTGTCAATCCTCACTGAAAAAGATTCTAAATGCAACACAGTGATTCAAGAAGATCTCTCTCAGAATAGGGCAGCCAAATAACTTAAGTTGTGCATTTATTGGAAGAGGAAATTAGGGTTTGTGCAAGAATAAAAGGGTTCATTCATTAATCATTTGTACATTTGCATTCGAGAAGAAGAAAAGAAGAGCTCTGCATCAACTCACCTAAAGATCAACTACAAAATCAAACTCAACCAATGATTTGTTCCAGCTTCTATTTTGAACCCTAAAGCATAAAAAGGTACTTCTATTTTGAAAATCTCTCTCTGAATCTTTTGCAAGATGGCTACTGTAATGGTTGTTAAGATCACTGATAGGCCACACCCTAAATTCAAGAAACATCCCTATAAATCCCTAGAAGTTGATCCTTTAGGCATATTTTCTAGCATTCTGCATGGGGTATTGCATGTAGAAGATGTTAGGGTCTATATTCATGCGAACATTGAGGAATTTGGAGACTCTAAATTGATGGACATCTATCACAAACAACTAGTAGATGAGAGTTTTGAACTCAAACCTCAATACAAGGCCCTCTGAGATAAACACTTTAGACATTACATACACTTCCCCTATTTTGCAGAAGATGATTGGGTCCGATGTGCCCTAAGCATGATGCATGCTAATTTCATGTGGTTAATAAGGCCCTTCAAGATAACAAAAGATGCCATCAGGGCAATAACTGGACTGCACTCATCCGGTGGGTTACCTGCACTCAAATATGTCAAGAACTAAATAGTAACTAAAGCCACTGGATCTAAGTTTGACAAGAGAGAAATGACCATAGATGACATCACAGATTCGGATGTCAAATTTTCCTCAATGATAATTGGGTATAAGATCTATCATTCTAGCAGGGATAATTCTATGTCTGGGACTGCAATATATGCAACATATTAGATGTTGAGGGAAAATGCAGATTATGACCTATGTGATCTTCTCTTAAATCAACTATTAGAAAACCTACAGAAGATCAAGAAGGATAAGTTGAACTCCTTTAAGTATGGTTGTTTAATACTATGTCTATTCTTCTATTACATGAATGAGCTACTTGGATCAAGTGGTTGGGTTTGGCAAAATGACAAATTGGTTGCAATCCAGATTAGAGACTATATGTATGGACTTGGTGATGCTAAAGCTCAAAGAACAGCTCTCTAGGGTTACTTTAAGAAATTCCAAAGTATGATACAAGCCAGAGAGAGGATACCTCAATCCATAGTTGAGAAATACAAGGATACAATGTGCTTCATGGTTAACACTGATCAATGCCTAATGGACGCAGTTGAGCCCAGAACAGTGTGGATAATGCCAATGGGATACAAGGTCGATGAGAAAATCTTGGAGCTACATATACAACACCTATTGAGCCAGCCCAAGGCCCCTGAGGTAGAAAGGTTTGGAACCTTTCAAGAACTAAGTGTAAAAATACATGTTGAGCTAAGACAACCAGAGATAAAGAGGAAAGTTAGAAGGGAAGTTGAGGAAATTGCTAAAAGATTTGGCACATCAAAAGAGGTAGTAGATGCAAATAGAGAGAAAATAGAGAAGGCTGAGAAAGAGAAACAAGATGCAAAGAAAGGAAGTGTTAGGGTACAAGCCTCCTCCTGGACTAGATCCTCCAAGAGCTCTGCACCTGCCACTCCTAAAAGCTCAAGGACCACCAAACCTGAAGTCAAGACATTCAGAAAAGGAGAAAAGAGGACAAAGACCAAAGCCACAAGGTCATATACAAGCCTCAAAGATGATGAAGAAATATAATCTGATGAGGAAATCAAGAAAATGAAAAAGAAGAAAACATCCGGAGAATACTCTGCTAGTAAAAATAAGGAAGAAAAGGAAGAAGAATTTGTTGAAAAGCCTACTCTTTCAATTGATGACATAATCAAGGCAGTCACTATGGATGGGAACTTGCAACCAGTAATAGGGTTCTATGATGAATACAGTGACATAGACAAGAGGATTTTAGAAGAAGCTACTATCGGGTATCTAAATATTTACAATAAAGCATTCATTGAAATTATATCATTAATTCCCAAAAGTCTAGAGAAGGTGCTTGAACTAAGAAAAGAGAATGCAAAGGCAAAAGACTTAGAGATCTGAGAACAAATTGCAATTCAGCTCTATCCTTCTATTACTCCAAAGCAAATGGACATGATCTTTAAGGACTATAAGGATGAATTCCAGAGTAAAGCAAGAATGAATAAACTTATGCTTGGAGAAACTAACCAAGTTGCAAGAGAAACAAAAGACATCCTCTGGAATGCCTTCAAAAGATTCAATCTTCCTATTGTAGAGGAAACATATGAAGAACCTTCTACCATGGATGTTGAAGGATTAAATGTAACCAATGAAGAATCTTCTTACAAAAATTTAGAAGGATCAAAAGAGATAGATGAAGAGAAGTCTAAGGACTTAGATTCCTCTATTCTGGAAGAGGAAGTTCATGAAGCAGTAAACATAGGTAACATCTCTCCTCTGGATCCCACTGCAAACATTCCAGATTCAGGAGCTGAAGGAGAAGGAAGAAAAGAGGACAAAGTGAGTCAAGAAGAGGAGGTCAAGGGAAAAGAAGAAGAACAAGCAGAGAAGACCTATGATGACAGTTCTGAGATCCAAAAGGAAAATAAGACACAATCTCTGGCAAGAGACACTGCAGAGGTAGTGAAGAAATTCTTGAACAAAGGAATGATGGAAATAGATGAACCTGAGATATTTCAAGGACCACTAAATTTTGACTCTCTCTCTAGTCCAAACAATAAAAATAACATCTTTTTCTCAAGCTAGAGCAAAAGAAAAACTTCTAAAATCTCACATGGAAGACTATGAGCTATTAGAGATTGCATCTGGGATGCTGAAGAAGATCTTGCCATCCTTCCAAAAGGATCCCTCAGCCTCTCCATTTGGTAACTTAAATCTTTGTGTTAGATTCAGGACAGATAACTGAGAGGGGGGTGAATCAGTTGTCCAATACTTTCTTCCAATTAAGTACTTAAATCTACTTTGTAATTTAGTAGCATAATAGTAAATCAATCATGGAAACATAAAGCATTAAATAGGGAGCAGAAACACATCAACACTTAAGACACCAATATTTTGACGTGGAAAACCTAGTTAAGGGAAAAACCATGGGGTGATTAACCCAAGATTGTATTCTCTGTTAGAAGAATAGAAAGAACAAAAATGACACATGCCAATTAGGGCTCACTGCCCAAGCACACTGCTCACAAGAGGCCCACTGCCTACAAGAGACACACTATCTACAAAATGATAAGTATCACATACTTGAACTGGAGAATAGCATCTTTACCATGCTTGAGTCAGTTCCATTTAAGCCCAATACTTCTACTCTACTTTTTGCTCTCCTCTTCGCTACCACACTCTCATCACCTCAAGTCCCACTTTGAAATGACTTTACAATTTCTTATTTATACAAGATATCAACTTAGGAATAATCATCTAAGTCGGCAAACATCTAAAAGAACATCCGTAGGATGTGTAAATCATTCGGTCAACCAAACTTAGGAAGAACGCCATCATCCTAAAGTTATTCTTCAATTGTGAGCTCAAGCTCTAATGCGGACCACCAACACTAACTAGAAATGATCCAAAGACCTACACAAGCTTTCTTGAATCACCAAGAACATCCATACTCTATTTTCTTACTGAAATCCTTACCTGCTTCATCTAGAACCTCAAGAACACAGTCTGTCATGACTGTCATAATGGAATAGATGCTTGCAGACCTCCATACCACTAACCAATTGAGTTATTACTTCACATGGACTTCCTAAACACTCCACCAAATCCACAAAATAGGATATTGCATTTCCAAATCCCACCAGACCTATTTGTGTCACTCTGTCACCTTTGAACACCTGCTGGAACTAGTTTTACTTGAGCGGCCACAACTTCTTCAGATCTTCATGCAGACCCCTAAAATCTTTACAAGATCATCTTAAGATTCATATCTACAAACCCTTTGAACCGCATCCTTTGATAGTCATTTTATCTTGGATCTTTATCTTACTGTCTTCACTGTTCTTCTCTGATCCTGATATGACTAATTTTCTCAATATCCTCAGCACATAGCTCATCCAATCCTTATCATCAATGCAACAGGAGTATGTTGACATTAATGACAACACCAGTTAGGCCCATACTTGCAACAATCTCCCCCTTTGTCATTGATGGCAACATATGATGTGAAAAACTATTTTGACCATCAAGACAAGAACTTTTCTTTACTGACACAACTCCCCTATCACTAACAACCATTCACTTGTCTTTTCTTCCTTTACTGCTCCCCTTTGATCAGCCACCACTTGTTTTTCACATGTCTTCTCTCCCCCTTTGACATTAATGACAAAGGGCTCATACTTGCAACTCCACCACTTCAGGATCATACCAGCTGCTCCCCTTGAGTAGCAGATTCCCATCATCAATCCAAACCACAAGATATGACTATGATATCCACTAGACTGATGCACAACTATGCACTTTAGTTCATCACCAGAGGGGTGGTAACCCCTAACTTCTCCCTGAGATACTGAAAAGAATACTTAGGTAGAGGTTTAGTAAAGATGTCTGCAATCTGATCCTTGGAAGGCACAAACTCCAATATGACTTCATTCTTGTTCACTTGCTCTCTCAGAAAGTGAAACTTGATAGATATATGCTTAGTCTTTGAATGCAACACCAGATTCTTAGATATATTTATTGCACTTGAATTATCACAGAAGATTGTGATAGGTTCCTCATAATCCACTCTGATGTCTCTTAAAATCTGCTTCATCCACAAAACTTGAGTGTAACTACCTGCTGCTGCAATATATTCTGCTTCAGCTATGGACATAGATATTGCCTCTTGTTTCTTGCTTAGCCAAGAAACCAATCTCTTTCCTAAAAAGAATGCTCCACCACTGGTACTCTTCCGGTCATCCACATCTCCTGCCCAATCCGCATCTCTGTATGCATGAAGAGAGAAATTATGATCTCTAGGATACCACAAACCATATCCAACTATCCCTTTTAGATACCTAAAAATCCTTTTGATTGCCATGACATGAGATTCTCTAGGATCAGCTTGGAATCTACCAACAAAACCAACAACATTCATAATATCAGGTCTAGTTTGAGTGAGATACAACAATCCTCCAATCATTGACTTGTACTTTTTCTGATCAGTTTTGGGAGAGTCATCATCTTTGCTCAATTTACATCTGGTTTCCATGGGAGTACTCATTGGTTTTGACTCTTCCATCCCAAATTTCTTCAACAATTCTTTCACATATTTGGTCTGAGAAATGAAGATTCCTTTCTTAGTTTGAATGATTTGCATACCAAGAAGAAATTCATTTCCCCAAGCATGGACATCTCAAATTCACTTTTCATTTGATTTGCAAAGGTTTTACACATACTATATCTTCCTCCAAAAATGATATCATCAACAAATACTTCAACAATCAAGATATTTTCATGATCAATTTTGAAGTATAAATTACTATCAGCAGTACCTTTGTTAAAACCAATCTTCAAAAGATGCTTATCCAATCTTTCATACCAGGCTCTTGGGGCTTGCTTGAGTCCATATAGTGCTTTCTTCAACTTGTAGACCATATCACCATGATCAGACAATTGAAATCCATCCGATTGCTCAATGTAGACTTCTTCTTCCAAGTCACCATTCAGGAAGGTAGACTTGACATCCATCTAATACTCTTTGAAATCCTTGAAGGTAGCAAAAGCAAGAAATAATCTGACTACTTCAATTCTTGCCACCGGAGCAAAAGTTTCTTCAAAATCAACTCCTTCTATTTGAGAGTAACCCTTGCAGACCAATCTGGCTTTATTTCTGATTACCTCACCAACTTCATTCAGTTTATTTCGAAAGACCCATTTGGTTCCAATCACATTCTTGTTTTAGGGTCTGGGAACAAGATCCCATGTGTGATTCTTCTCAATTTGCATTAGTTCTTCCTCCATTGCCTTAGTCCAGTTTTCATCATTGCAAGCTTCATTCACTGTCCTAGGTTCAACTTTTGAAATCAGACAATACTCTTCTAAATCTTGAGCAATCCTTATTCTTGTTGGTACAACTTTGCTTTTATCACCTATGATCTAATCTTTAGAGTGATTCAATTTTACATACCTGGGAACTTTGGGAGTTTCTTGCACTTCTAATTCTTGAACAGGTTCATTCAAGCTTATCTCTTCTTCCTGATTTACCGGATCAGTTTGAATCTAAATTTCAGAGGGAGCTTGGACTTCTTGAACAAAAACATCATTTTGATCATCTTCATCATATTCATAAAACCTCGAGGGTTTTTCAATTCCTTCATCAACCTTCACATTTGTACTTTCCACAATCTTCCTTAATCTCTTGTTATAACACCAGTATGCTTTGCTTTGAGTAGAATAACCCAAAAATATTCCTTCATCACTTCTAGCATCAAATTTTCCTAGATTTTCATCTCTTTTAATGTAGCATTTGCTACCAAAGACTCTAAAATACCTCACAGTGGGAGTGATGCCAAACCAAAGTTCATAAGGAGTCTTATCGGTATTGCTTTTGATTTGTACTCGATTAAGAGTATAGACTATAGTGCTGACAACTTCTCTCCAATAGATCTGAGGAACATTTACTTCCATCATCATGGTCCTAGATGCTTCCTAGATGGTCTGGTTCTTTCTCTCCACTACTCCATTCTGTTGTAGAGTCCTATGAGTAGACAACTGTCTCTTTATTCCATGTTTCTCACAGAATTCTATGAACTCACCAGATGTGAATTCTCCACCTCTATCAGACTTCAGACATTTTAATTTTAATCCGGTTTCATTCTCTACCATAGCCTTGACTATTTTGAATTTCTCAACGAGCTTCTAATTTCTCTTTCAGAAAAGTAACCCACATCATCTAGGAATGGTCATCAATTAATAACATGAAGTATCTATCACCTTGCACACTCCTTATCCTTTCCTGACCACATAGATTAGTATGAACTAAATCCAATAATCTGGTAGAAGATTGTTCCTTGCTTTTGAATGAGACTCTGCTTTGTTTCCCCAACTGACATTCTTGGCACAAACTATTTGTAGGTTTCACCAGTTTTGGAAGATCTCTTATAGCCAAAGTGTTGCTTATCTTGATGATATTATCAAAATTCACATGACACATCCTCCTATGCCATAAACAACTCTAATCAATTTACACAAATAGACAACTTTTATTTTAATTTTAATCTGGTTTCATTCTCTACCATAGCCTTGAATATTTTGAATTTCTCAAGAGCTTCTAATTTCTCTTTCAAAAAAGTAACCCACATCATCCAGGAATGGTCATCAATTAATAACATGAAGTATCTATCACCTTGCACACTCCTTATCCTTGTCGGACCACATAGATCAGTATGAACTAAATCTAATAATCTGGTAGAAGATTATTCCTTGCTTTTGAATGAGACTCTACTTTGTTTCCCCAACTAACATTCTTTGCACAAACTATTTGTAGGTTTCACTAGTTTTGGAAGATCTCTTATAGCCAAAGTGTTACTTATCTTGATGATATTATCAAAATTCACATGACACATCCTCCTATACCATAACCAACTCTAATTAATTTGCACAAATAGACAACTTTTACCAATACCAACTAAATGGAAGATATTACCTTTTGTTTGAGTACCAGATGCAATCTCTATTCCAGAACTTTCAAAGATCTTGCATTTTCCTTTCTTGAATCGGAGATCATATCCTTTGTCTACCAACTATCCAACACTAAGAAGATTTTGCTTTAATCCTTCAACATACAGTACATTACCGGTTTTGTTCTTTCCATCAAAAGAAATAGTTCCTCTACCTCTAATTCTACCAATAGAATTATCACCAAATTTTACCAATCCTCCTTCATACCTTTCCAGATCTATGAACTTATTTTTCTCACCTGTCATATGGTGAGAGCATCCACTGTCAATGACCCAATCATCCTTTTCTTCAACTTGGGCAGCCAGAGCTCTTTCTACAACTTTATGATTGACAGATTCAGAGGCCATTGGTTCTTCTTCCTTGATGGCAATAAACACCCAATCACTTTCAGATTTGTTTCCTATCTCTGATTCATCATCTGTTACTCCTTCATTATCATCCTTTTCATGAACATAGTAACAATTCTTTTGGAACCTTGATCTGTTAGGATTTGGCCTTGCAAATCCTTCCGAACACTTTGAGGCAAAATGACCAATCTTATTATAGTTAAAACACTTAAAAGGCAATTTCCCTTCATACTTACCAGATCCTCTTGGCAGCCTTTTTGCAATAAGGGCTTCAAGCTGAGCAGTTTCAACTTCTTCTTCTTCCAAGTCTTTTCTTTCTTTTTCATACGAAGATAGTTTCCTTGAAGAGTTCTCTCCCAGATCAAACCTTTGTTTTCCTTTTACAAAAGCACTAGCTTTGAATGCAGATTCAGTCTTGGGGGGGACATCTCCAAACTCTGTCAGTTCAAATGCAACCAATTTACCAACCAATTGATCTCTTGTGACATTTGAATGGGCTTTGAATTCTTCAATGGCAGCAAACCTTGATTTTATAAGAAGCAGGAAGGGATTTGAGAACTTTATGAACAATTTCATCTTCATCCAAGACTCCACCAACACATCTAATGCCACAAACATGCTCATTTACTCTTGGCATAAAGGTAGTGATATTTTCATCTTCTCTTATCTTTAGATTTTCAAATTTCCCTTTCAAACTCTGTAGCCTTGCACATTTAACATACTTGTCTCCTTCATGTAGAAGTTTCAGTTTTTCCCAAATCTCAAAAGTAGTTTGTAGGTCAACAACATTTGTAAGCTCTAAATTAGACAAGGCACTTAGAAGGGCTTCTTTAGTTTGCAGATTATTTTCAGCATCTATGATTTCACTTGTAGATTTCAAGCCATTCTGTGGAGGCATATACTTTGTTGTAGCCATGGTCTAGTATTGCATTCCCATACATTGCAAGTGACACTACATGCAACTTTTCTAAAGATTAAAATTGGTTCCATCAAACTTTGGACTATCCTTCTTGTAGGACGACATCTTGGATCTCCTCAAGTAGTTAAGCTCTTTTAGAGGAACTTAGCTCTGATACCAATTGTTAGATTCAGGACAGACAACTGAGAGGGGGGGTGAATCAGTGGTCCAAAACTTTCTTCCAATTAAGCACCTAAATCTACTTTGTAATTCAGTAGCATAATAGCAAATCAATCATGGAAATATAAAGCATTAAATCAGGAGTAGAAACATATCAACACTTAAGACACCAAGATTTTGACGTGGAAAACCTGGTAAAGGGAAAAACCATAAGGTGATTAACCCAAGATTGTATTCTCTGTTAGAAGAATAGAAAGAAAAAAAATGGCACATGCCAATTAGGGCTTACTGCCAGAGCACACTGCTCACAAGATGCCCACTACCTACAAGAGACACACTATCTACAAAATGATAAGTATCACATACTTGAACTGGAGAATAGCATCTTTACCATGCTTGAGTCAGTTCCATTTAAGCCCAATACTTCTGCTCTGCTTTTCACTCTCCTCTTCACTACCACACTCTTATCACCTCAAGACCCACTTGGAAATGACTTTACAACTTATTTATACAAGACATCAACTTAGGAATAATCATCTAAGTCGACAAACATCTACAAGAACATCCGTAGGCTGTGTAATTCATCCAATCGACCAAACTTGGGAAGAACACCATCATCCAAAAGTTATTCTTCAATTGTGAGCTTAATCTCCAATGCAGACCACCAACACTAATTGGAAATGATCCAAAGACCTCCACAAGATTGCTTGAATCACCAAGAACATCCATACTACATCTGCTTACTGGAATCCTTATCTCCTTCATCTGGAACCTCAAGAACACAGTCTATCATCACTATCATAATGGAATAGATGCTTACAGACCTCCATAGCACTAACCAATTCAGTTATTACTTCACATGGACTACCTAAACACTCCACCAAATCCAGCAAATAGGATATTGCATTTCCAGATCCCACTGGACCTATCTGTGTCACTCTGTCACCTCTGAACACCTACCAGAACCGATTTTACTTGAGCAGCCACAACTTCTTTAGATCTTCATGCAGACCCCTGAAATATTTACTAGATCATCTTAAGATTCATATCTACAAACCCTTTTAATCGCATCCTCTGATAGTCATCTTATCTTGGTTCTTTACCTTTTGTTCTTGATATGACTAATTTTCTCAATGTCCTTAGCACATAGCTCATCCAATCCTTATCATCAATGCAACAGGAGTATGTTGACATCAATGACAACACCGGTTAGGCCCATACTTGCAACACTTTGGTTAATTCTGTTGGCACTCATTTTGAATCTTTAGAGAAATTAGCAAAAGCAAAGGTCCAAAAAGAGTTTTTGGGAAAAAGATTCTCTGAGGTGCAAGGACTGATTACAAATGATAGGAGGACTTTAGACATTGGAATAAAGAGCCATGAAAATGCTCTTAAAGATGGTGGGGATATATATAAACTTTTCTTATCTTGGCCCAAAGTAACAAAGGACATTGAGAAGAAAGTGAAAGAACAAGAAGGTAAACTATCAAGTTTATCTCACAATTTCGATCCCCTCATTACCTCTTTAATGAATCAATAACTCTAGGCAATTGTCATCATAAATGAAATAAAGAGGCTAAAGAAAGAAAAGAAGGATATAATAAACAGGATGAGTGAACTCAGAGGGATAATTATCCCTAAGTTAGAGGCAATGCATGAGGCCTTGTCAGATGCCTAGACCATAGCCTAGATCAGTGATCCAGCAGATTTAAAAAGGGTAGAAGCCTATGCATTTTTGTTGAGTGGTCATATCTCCATTTTGGATAGAATGAAGCAGAGCTGGGCCATAGAGTTTGTATAGTTGAAGACCACTTTTGCAGATATACTTAAGTATATGTAAGTATAACATGTATATATACTTATACGGCCTTGTATAGATTAATTTTTGCAAAAATTTTTTATGCAGATTCTGCCCTTTACCATTGATGTCAAAGGGGGAGTGAGGAGTAGTGAAAAATGTGCAATCTAGCTAAGGGGGAGCTCCTGTAAAATAGTGCAAAAGACAAAGCATCAGCCAAGGGGGAGTTTACTGCAACACTTAGCCATTTTTCAATAAGTGTTGCCATCAATGCCAAAGGGGGAGATTGTTGGCAAGAGACACTATGTGGCTTCATGAGTGTTTCCATTGATGGCAACAAAGTCTATCCCACACATCCACAGTACATAGCATGCCTATACTAGAAGTTAGATTGAAGATTGTCTTGGTCTGGTGAACAAGAACAAAGTATGCAGCAAGGTCTGACAATCAGGTCTAGATCTCTCAGATGGTGTAACTCAGCAAGTTATAGACTTGGACAAGTCAAGAGGAGTATCATGACTACTATATTCCATAGATTCAGCCTCCGGTAGTAAAACATGGAAAAGATATGAGCATATGAGCATCGGGTTCCAGTCAAGTAGAGCAGACAGAGGAAGAACTAACTGGCAGAGCGTCAGACTTCAATCTAGATGAGTAAAAGGTGTTGATCAAGCTATTTGGGGGATTATACATTATTGGCTGACATGATTAATGACTTCTATGTCTGTGCTTTTGATACGCGTCTCAAATCAAGCATGGATTCAGCTGACAGATCAGTAACTTGTAAATATCTTGAGTGTTCTTGTTTCCGATTAGAAAGTTGATGAAATCCTTGATGCAGATATTTATACTAGATAGATTCTAGTATGTAGGTGTGTGAGAAAATAGAAGTAAAGGAAGAAGTGTGAAGAAAATTAGGGAACAAGTGTGAAATTTGTAGATCAATTTCGGTATGTGACAGAGCAACAGTATTAAAATAGAGGAAGAATGAAGTGCATCAAATCAGTGTATTGTGCCTAACCGGAACTGAACTCTTGCATTTGTAGATGCTTCTCAACAGTTCAAACATCTAATTACCTTCTCTAAGTTCTTGTAGGTAGTGTGCCTCCTATGAGCAGTGTGCTCAGGTTGTGAGCCCTAATTGGCAAGTGCCATTTTATACTTCATATTCTTTTAACAGAGAATACACTCTTGGGTTAGTCACCCCATGGTTTTTTCCTTAACAGTGTTTTCCACATAAAAATCCTTGTGTTGTGTGTGTTGATTTTATTTATGTTCTTATATGCGTATATGATTTGATGTTGCACTATTTATTGAGATAACAAAAGAAAAGGTTAAAGAAATTTTGAGATAACTAATTCACCCCCCTCTCAGTTATCTGCCTTGTTTCAAACATAAACAATATTAGCTCTGGAGTGGAATCAGCCAGAGGAAACCTCCTTGGACCAGATAACTCAGAAGGTCATGCAATTGACCAAGGAGTGGGTAGAAAATGAGATCACCCAGCTGAAGAATAGAGGAGTGGCACTCACTGTGGATAACAAAAGAAAGAGACAAAAATTATCAGATGAGGAATATGATGATTTCCTCAAGGAAAAGAGGTAGTCAAATGCATAAAGGTAGCAAACTAAATATAAGAAAAGAATCCAAGTAGTTGGGGTGATGGTAATTCGATAAGATCAACCGAAAGAAAATGTAGCTTCCACATCATCTCATACACCTGCAAAACAAAAGAAATCTATTGCAAAGCCTACCCCTACTATTGTAGAGTAGGAGGAAGAACTCTTAGATGATGATCTCTTGATCAAGAAGAAAAAGAAGAAGGTCTAGGAGCCACCACAAAAGAAACAAACACCTGTTATGAGGGGAGTTGTGGATATAAACCCCATTCTATTGAGAGTAGGTGGTGAATATATTCTAAATAATTTGCAACATGAGGTTCCCCTTCTTGATATCATGCAATTTAAGTCTGAGAAGGCAGAGGACCAAAGAAAAGATATTCATAGTGCAAGAAAAGAGCCTCCTTTTCCACTAGTTGATACAGTGGAAAAATAGACACATCAAAAGATGGAGAATAGAGTCTTCAACAAGGTGATGATCAGCAAAACAAAAACATAAAATGTGAACAAGAGTGATCAGGGTGATCATCTAGATAAATTAGATCAGAATGTTCAATCTCCTCATGAGGATCAAGCATAATGAAATACACAGGAACAAAATGTGAATGCATCATAGGAAAATCCTGCACCAGAAGAGGTCCGTCATGAGGAAATTCAAAAGGATGAACAAAAGAAAGAAACTTCTCCACCGAGGGTGGAGCATAATGTAGAGTCTCATGATGCTCACATTTAGCAAACAGAGTAACAAAGGTCCACCGGTGACATACCATATTGATTGCAGCAAGAGATAAGAAAACCATAGGTTAGTGAGGTGCCTAAATTTGATGTTTTTGCATTATTCTTAGCGAATATGATTAAGCCTAAGAGAAAGGCAAGACCTACTTCTACAATCAAGAGAGATCCTACCATAGGTAGGAGAACAACTCAGGTAGCTTTGCCAATAGAAGATAAGGCAAAAGGGGAGATAAGTATTGATGAATTTTGGATAACCAATGTTGATCTTGGCTTTGCTACTAAAGAGCAAGAGGGCCAAGAGGCCAAAGATATTGTTGACTCCCTCATGAAAAGTGTGAAAAGAGAGAAGGAAAAAAATAAAATGCACAAGGAGCACATTACCCATCTACATACATTTATAAAGGGATTAATTGACCCAAATCACATGCCAATCAACACAACCACCCCCTTAACTATTATATCTAAGGATGAGATAGCATGGCTAGATATCATGAAGTATAAGGCTCATGTGGTAGATAATTGGTTTAGTCTTTTCATTTCTGAAGCAGAGAAGGTGATAAAGACCTCCATCACCAATTGGAACTTGGTTAGCACATTGAGGAGCAAAGTAGATAAATTTTAAAAGGAGGTTGGATAGAGATCCATCAAATTAGAGAGACATCTAGATGCCCTGGTTGAAATGAGGTGCATAGATATGAAGGTGCTCATATATAATAAGGTATTGGATAATAATATTGCACAATTATTAAGCGTATGGTATGAGGATACCAAGTTCGAGAGTGATATTCTGAAGAGGTTTAACGCCAAGCTCAGGGATATAAGTGCCAAATTGCATAATCTTATGGCTGAGGAGATAAATATCTTGGAAGCTCTTGAAGACAATGTAGAAGGAAAGATAGAAAATCAAAATGTTGATTTTGCGATTGAGGCCTTCCAAAGTAATTTTAAGCAGGCAACATATGACCCTCTCCACCATTTGACAGAAGATGTAGTCGACAAAGCTATGAGGATAAAGGCCAAGGTGGAAGGATATACTGAGATGTTACGTAGCAAAAAGAGCAAATGGTGTGCACTACAGACACAATTCCACTCCCAAGAGCATGCTATAGTAAAAGCTAGAGTTTAGGATGGGGGAGAGATTGAAAGAATAATACATGCATATGAACCCATCAGGGGGATTATCAACACACATATAGGAGATGATCCCCACACTAACGAAGAAGATGAGGAAGCTGAAGAAGATGAAGAATGAGTAAGGATGCATGATGACATGGTCATATGCATAATAAGATAAAGAAGTGATCAAGTCCCACCAGATGGTTGTCAACTAGAAACTTGTGCTATGTTTGATATTTGTTGACCAGGTCAAGGAGGATATGGACCGTTGATTTAGATAGATGAATCCTAATCATTGGATCATTTGTAATTGCCTCCTCTCTTTGTCCTATAAAAGGAGATGGAGTGCACATTGTATAATAATTCAAAACTTAATTGAGATTAGATTGCTGAAGCTTCTCAGGACTAATTCTCAAAGTTGATTGTAGATATACATGTCTTTTGCATACTCAATGAAAGTGAAGATCTAGATTACATACAATCGTATACTTTGAGTAATCTGTAGATGAATTCTTGCTTGTACTTTGATTTGCTACATCTCTTGGAATGCAATTCATGTTGTACATGTTGTCTTCATCTCTTTTCCAACAAAGTTTGCATCAACCATACTTAGCTATGGAACACCCTGGTGAACCTATGGTTTGATTTTCTTCCTTTCATGACAGTATCTGGAATGTATTTGGACCAATAGATGAAGATTCATTCAATTTAGTAAAGATTAGAAAGCATTTAACATAATTTGTTTAATTTCATTACAATCACCATCACAATTGCAAATACACAGATAATCTCAAGAAAATACATAGAAATATGCATATATCTTGAAGGAAATCGAATATTCATAGCATATTTGAGTTAATCAACATGCATAATTGAAAATATCATGCAAATACATATAATTATCAACAATAATCATACAAATATCAGATTGTAGGCACATTATTTATATAAATTCATAAGTGCAAAAGTGAGGATTAATCAATGACAGTTGATGTTCAGAAGAATTGATCAAAATTAGAAAATATTATCATCATCTATTGAATACATTAGGAATAACCTTGTTTGTGAAGAAATTTATAGAAAGTAGGTATAAAGCTAGATGCTCAGACATCAATTCTTGGTAGCAGAACAACATAAGGCCCCTTGAATGGAAAACAACATATTACATCAAGCTCTGAGTAATGTCTGATGATCATGACCTGATCAATGGAGACTTGGAGTCATCAATTTATCCTAAATTGATCATACTTTTCAAGATAATAAAGCTTTGTTGTGTAAACTTTTATTAGTGTTGTTTTGAGTAACAATCATAGCCAACAAGACTTTTGTTGCTTATGAGGGGGAGAACCACTATTATTTCCAACTACTAATAGTTGTCTTACTCTTTTCTGATTTTTAGCAAGTTTTTGTTGTTGATGCCATCTAACACAGTAATAGGAATCATCTTGTACCATCTCACTCATCTGTGTTAGTTGTTCTATTTGTCTTTATGATGTGCTTTGGTTATCTCCTGATCCATATAAGGATAATGGAGGAGGAACCTTAGTATAAATTCCATTTCTTCGTGGACGAGGTGGGTTATCCAACTTTTCCTTATCTACCTCAATCATACCCATGATGTTATCATATTCCAAGTAATCATCGTCAGCCTCCCACTTCCAAATTTTAGAGGAAAGTGGGACATAAGGTACCATAGCCCAATTGTTATCCTTGTCTTTAGATTGTTGATTGTTAGGATCATCTTTGTTTGGTTCAATGTTTGGATCAATGTTTTCTTGTTGAGATGCAAGATTTATCGCATAACCTTGTCTTCTTCTCCTTATTTCTCTTGCTTTTCTATTTTTTTCTCTTACCACTTATCTCCTGTAAGATAGGGCTTTGCTGTTTCATTGGTTTGTACATTCTAGAAGAAGAAGCTCCGGGATCAAATCTCTTTTGTCTAGGTGGAATGTTTTGTTGTTGACAATTAACTCCTGATCCTTGCAAGGATGGAAAGGGGTGAACCTTAGCATAGGGACCTTGTCCTTTCAGTCTAGGGTTCTCTTCAAATGTGAGTTGCTTGTATTTTGTTATTTCATGCATAGAAGGACCGACCATTGGATGTAATAGTTTTTCTTTGTAATTTCCATAGCTCAAGAAGTTAAAGTCTATTCGTGGCTCTGGTTTCTTTTTAGATTTGTCCCAAAAGTAATCTAGTGTACAATATTTTCTTGCAACCAAAGGTTTAAACTTATTACGAGAGATAGTAATCACATGTCCATCAAAAGGAAATTTAGACAATTATGAATTGTTGGAGGGACAAAATTCATAGCCTTTAACCAAGGGTGTCCCAATTTAATGTGAAAGAGGTTATAAAAGGGGACAACATCAAACCATTATTCTACATGTTTTTCAAATACAGTGACCAACAATGATATCTTCCCGCAAGTGTTTGTAAAGGTTCCGTTATGTATTTTAATCATCATGTCCGAAGGGTCATAAGATCCTTGCATTAATTGATGTGCAAAGAGGAACTCTTTTGTGGTGACATTAGTCATGCAATTAGGATCAATAAGTGTCCCATCAACATGGTTTCCCATTATTTTCACAATGATGTAAAGAGGTCCTTCAGTATCTTCGATTGTTCTATCATGAGGTGTAAACACAATTTCAGGTTTGGGGACCTTTCTTTTTAGGTAAGACCTAGGAGGGAACCTATTGTTG
This sequence comes from Cunninghamia lanceolata, assembly GCA_027924645.1. NCBI lineage: Eukaryota > Viridiplantae > Streptophyta > Pinopsida > Cupressales > Cupressaceae > Cunninghamia > Cunninghamia lanceolata. The sequence goes on from BSBN01000316.1 coordinate 8,317,203, forward strand.
TTATTATGATTAGAGGCCATGTGTATATGTTCAAATTAATGCAAAATCAGATTTTAAAAAGCTTTCTAAAAGTACACCAAAGACAAGTGCAACACTATATGCAAAAATGACCTAAAATGCTTGATTTTTTGTAGTTTTTCAATGCAAGTATATGAAAGAAAAGGTGTTGTAAGGATTTTGATCAGGGGAAGAAAATAATATGTCTGATACCAGTCCAATAAAGAAATAAAATCCTTCACAACACACTCTTGATGCAAATCTAAGCTAATGTCAAGTCAAAATCTAGTGAAAATACACT